>JAQGBJ010000472.1:0-40601 GCA_034698345.1 Sphaeridia pumilis | reverse complement strand
TTCAACGGTCCCTTGATGACATTGTCTGGAGCTTCCAAGTGACAGTGCTTCTGTCCAATCAGAATTACCGGCTTCGCCAGGGCGTAAGATACAACTGGTAGTCCATCCAAATGAGGGTAGCGATCAACTAACTTCGGGTAATTCAAAGACTGTATCGGCAGCTTCAAGTTCTTGACAGTTCTGACATCAGCGATTTCAAACAGCTCATCCGACTTCGTACCTTGTATTTTCAGCGTCACACGCCTTGAGTCTTGTTGTGTCTTCTGAATAGAGCTCATCCAATTCAACGTCAACGGATCCTTATCACCTTCCAATCCCAGGAACTTTGCAGCGTCGGCATCGATCAAAGTACTGGATCCACCCCCGTCCAAATACGCATAGGTCTCAAGCGTCTTGGACTCTGAAATCAAAGTAACTGGCAAGATTCTCATCAGAGTATGCGGAGCTTCAACCTGCATCAAAGATGTTGATGGCTTCTCTTCTTTCTTTTCAGGCTTCGTCTTGTGCAACAGCCGGTGATGCTTCTCCTTGCAACCTTCGATTCCACAGACACGGCTTCGAGTACACTTCCTCGAGTTGTGGCCAGATCCCAAGCAGCAGAAACAGAGCCTCTTCTTCGTCACCACGGTGTACTTGGAATCCACGTCTAGCTCCTTGAACTTCGCACACGCCCAAACTCCATGTCCTGGAGTAGAACAATGCTCGCAATCTCGCTTCTTGGAATCATCAGTTGTCGTGTAGAGAACTTCCCTGTCAGAACGGCGACGTTTCTTCTCATCCAGAAGAACTCTGAAGTTCAAACTACCCACTGCATCAGCTTCCTCCCTCAGCCAGTCAGCGAAGTGCCTCAAGGTTGGCATGTCCACGTATCGGATGCTTTTCGCCCAGTCTATCATCATAGTCTGCGGTAACTTGTTCACAAATTCCTGGAGCAGCGATGGATTCGTCATGTGACCAATACTTCCGAGATTCTCCATGGTCACTGTCAAGTTGTCAATCTGGCAGCTGAATGTCACAAGGTCTCCAAGATTCCTTTCGTCAACTTTCTTCAACTCCTTGGCCTTGGCAATCAGCGATTCGATGATCATCAATGGACGTCCAAACCTCTTCTCCAGCGTCTCCAGAACTTTCGGCAAGTTGTCTCCCTGGATCAAGTAGTGTCTTACTGCAGTCAGAGCTTCATCCTTCAAAGCTTTCTGGAGTCTTGCAATGTTGTCAGAGTCGCTGAACTTGCAGATCTCCGTCGATTCCATGAACTGAGCCTTGAAGTTCGGCCAAGCCTCCGGTGCTCCACTAAAAGTCGGTAAGTCTCTGTAGATCTTGGACTTCTTATTCTGATGCTCACTGTTGTTTTCATTCTTGTTTACAGCCGATAGAATCGCCTTCGTCAGTTGTTCGATTGCTCCCATTTGGCTTTCTGAACTGGAAGACATGTCAGACCGATCCGAATTTCCTGAAATCACGGAAATATCTGAATCAGCGCGGTTCTCATTCAATCCCGTTGTCAAGGGAATCTCAAAGCTAGGTAAGCCACTAGTAACTCTCATGTGTTTTCTCATACCTGCATTTTGAGTCTTTGAAGAATGAAATTTTTTCAGTTCCATCCTTGCCATGTCAATTTCACGGGTCAGTTGTAACTTCCTCAGCTTGCAATCAATCAGTTGCTTCTTGTAACTCATATCATCAGGAAACAAGACCAGCGATTCTTCCAGGAGGTTCAGTTCATGCTTGGTGATGTCGTAGTCACGTTGCATCTGTTCACTAGCTAACTCCAGCTGTCCACGACTCATCGGCTTTCGAGCGGCAGAAATCTCGTAAAAACTTCTTCTATTTTCATTTGAATCTGTTTCCATAGCATCATGACTTCTTTTGTTTGTTCTAGACCCGCTACTTTCGGAATCAGCGCTTCCATCTCTGGATCTAGAACTTGTCGAAGTCCCAGGGATAGCAGCATCAGCCCCACTACCTTCTCCATCTCGATCGTCCATCCCTTCTTCACTGTCGGATTGGATGTAGACCTGTTCACCTTCAATAGTCACTATATTGTCAGTGTAGTTTTCGTTAGGATCTGTAAAATCCAAATCATCATGAACGTTCTCGTCCATGATAATACCAGTTCTAGTCACTTTGTCGACGGACCACAATGTTCAAGATCACATTCAGTTAGGGTTGTATCAGAGCGTTTATTTCACACGTCCGATCATTCCCATTTTACAAACTGAACTGAGGTTTAGAAACTAGCATAGCAACTAAATTACATGCTAACAAAGTAATCAATATAGTAGCCTAGGGAATAGAAATATTAGTTTCGGTCGTCGAATCCATTCCACCCCCCGATGAAGCACTCCGTGGTTCATCCGAGATCAGCTCCAAGTTGCAGATCCTGGTGATTGGTCTTCTGAATGTTCCATGGTTGGTCTTGATATCAGCCACACGTACGATGCCATCTCGTCCTGGATAAACCTGGATTACTTTCCCCTTCGGCCATAGGTTCCTAGGCATGTTGTCATCCGCAATAAGTACGATTTCGCCAATCTTCAAGTTGTCTTGAACCTTCTGCCACTTGCTCCGGATATTCAATGTTGGTACATACTCCTTCATCCAACGCTTCCAAAACTGGTTTGCCAATTTCTGACTATGCAACCATCGTTTCCTCAAATTCAAGCGTTCATCATTCAAATCTTCCCAGTTAGTAAAACCACCGGAAGTTCCAATCAAAATATGGTTAGGCGTCAAAGCCTCAGCATCGTCATTATCAACGGACACGAACGTAATCGGCCTAGAATTCAGGATCCATTCAACTTCAGCCAAGAATGTCTGAAAAGTATCATCGGTAAATTTCTGGTCAAAGGTCACTGCAGCAATTGCAGTTTTAACTGATTTGATCAAAGATTCCCATGATCCACCCATGTGAGGACTTGCAGGAGGGTTGAATCTCCAGTCTATCTTTTTCACAGTCAAATGATGCAACAATTCGTCATAGTCCAACTTTTCAAGTGCTGATTTCAAGTCACGACTAGCTCCAAGGAAATTTCTACCTTCATCGGTCCACAGCACATCTATTTTGCCGCGTCGAGCTATCATACGACGAATCGCAAGTAAACAACAATCCGTCGTTAAGTCAGTAGCCATCTCAATATGTACGGCTCGTGTAGTCAAACAAGTAAACAAAGCGCCGTAACGCTTGTTTGGCTTTCTGCCTTTTCCAGCTTTGGTCATGATCGGACCGAAATAGTCGAGTCCACAAAATGTAAAAGGTTTCGAGAAAATCTGTTGTCTGTCCAGTGGTAAGTTACCCATCATTTGAGGTTTCGGAATCTTTCTGATGAATTTGCAAATCGTGCAATTTCGAATAATATTTTTAATCAATTTTCGCAGACCAGTGATCCAAAACTTTTGGCGAATCTCATTCAACAGTCGTTCTTGGCAAATATGAAAACCTCTTTCGTGTTCATCATTTACAATCAGTCTGGCTAGTGGATGATCTCCATCAAGGATAGTCGGAAAGCAAAGTCCTTCATCAAACTTCCTTCTATCAACTCGTCCAGTCAATCGCATAATTGGATTTTCTAATGATGAAAGTCCTGAAAAATTGGGAAAAAGTTACGAGAATGTTAGAGGATATGACACTGAATTGTTTGATCTTAAACTGAAGATCAAGCAACTGAAGATTGATTACGATTCGACAAAATCTGAATTACAGTTAATGAGAGAGGCATTGGAATCATTTCCAAAAGATGAAGGGTACACGAGACAGCTCTTTGAATGTAAGCTAAGGAAAAAGTGCTTGGCCAAAGAAATTGGGATGCTTGAATTAAAAAGCTCCAGGTTAGATGAAAGCCGTTGTGGCAAATCGGGAATTCAAAAGTTGAAAGTTCCTGGCAAATCAATTAGCAGGAGGAAAGTTCCCTTGACAACCATGATTGTTAGAAACAGTAACGAAACTGCGAGTGATTCCGAAATAGCGCGCAACTTTGACACAAGTTGCTCAGATGAACGCAACTTTGGTGTAGGTGGCGCTGATGAAAGTAGCTGCAATGAAGCAGCAGATACACTTGACATTTCTCTGAGTTCGGAAGAAACTACAGATCGTGATGTATTGACAAAACATGACTTCGAAAAATTGCAATTGCTTGAGGAAAGTGCTGGAATTGCTGATTTGCAAATCGCGGGAAAAATGATTAGGGATGAAAATGTTCTCATGACAACTGAATGTTGCGAAGACAGTACCAGTTCAAATAATTCGGATTTGAGACTGGAGAAAACTAACTCATCTGAAATGCTCTTGGTTCTTGAAAAGATTGATGAACCCATGCATGAAAATATTGATATTGTCCAATGCAAGGGCTTTGATATGGATGTATTGGCAAATGATGAACTTGCGAAATTCTGCCCCAGAATTACGGGGGGTGGAATGGAGATATGCCAAAATTATGAAGATAGTGTGAACCTGCTAAAACTTGAAAAGTCGTTGATTATTACTGCGGATCCGAAAGTTAACGATGCTCTTGACAAATCTGATAACCGTTCAATTGAAAATTTGACTTCAAGATGCGCTGAACGTACAGTTGTTGCTGAGGATATAGAAAACTATAGAAGCAAGGACCATTGGCCAACTGGCATTGGCACGTTGATTAAATACCATCAAGAAAAATTCGTTGATACCACCGGAACTGTGACTGTGAATGAAGGACTACGCCAAGGACAAGGACCTGCGAATATCTGCCGTTTGGATAATTTGGATGAACCACAAGTGCTTCATCGAGGGGTGAAATGGAACGGACAGAAAACTATTAATTTTAGTTACTATAGATATTGAATTTCCTAGTTAGTTTCTAGTTGATAAGTTTAAATTTAAGCTACAGTTTCACTTTGTATCTTGAACTGAGCGGTCGCATTAATAAAATGTTCTGCTCGTTCTGAACCTGATCGTTGATATTTTCCAACTATATACATTCCCCCAATTGGCTTCCCTTCAACTGGTTATTACGATTCAATTTACACTATCCAGTTGACTCGTCATTATGTGTGGTCGCGGTCGCGATGCCGTCAACGATGGAGACGATGGTGTCGCCTAGAGGTCCCAGTCTCCAATTGCCATTGATGGAGAAGTACGGAAGAAAGGTTACTTGATGCCTCGAACAACTGCTTGGACAGAGTTAGAAAATTCGGGCTGGTAGTTCTGGACGAAGTCAACTGTAAGGACGCAATATTCAGCCGTAATTTTCTGTTTCATTTTTTCAATCGAATCCTGCTGTTCTGCGTGAAAAAATTGTTGCTTGGCATACTTCAGAATCTTATCCTTCATAAACTGTTCATATTCAGCTTCGAAGCGAGTAACGACGCTTTCTCGGGTGCGAAAAATGTTGCTGTGACTCCACTGGTGGAGGTGAACTTCTTCGAAGGCTTCCAGCGCTGCGTCGTAAACGTCGCGATAAACAGCTGGGCATCCGTCACAAAACACCGTCATTCATGTTTCGTTATTGATGTGACAAGTCAGTGTGACCAAAAATTGTTTCTCTGAGCAGAATATTCCAGCAGATTCCAGGTTCAGTATAAAGTTTTCGTGCGTTTCTCAATTTTCTTGGAAACTTTGCTTGCTAAAAAAATACACCGTTCCGGTTTTAGCTTGCTCAGCGTTGAGAAAGAAGCCCGGTTCCGGGGGTTTTCGTCGATGGAGACGCGGTGAAGCTCTTCTAGAGTTAGATACATGAACCTGTTGTGAGTCATCCGCTATTTCCTGCACGCAATTCTAGCGCTTGTGCATCTGTGGGCTGGTATCACCAGTTTTGCCTTGAACTGTATAGAATGGAAAGGAATCTCCGGGCCGGTCTAAGTTCACTGCATTCAAGTCAAGAATGAATCGTAGGACCATTGTAGTTTGGCCATTCATGACTTCACTCTATGCGGTAAGGCGGTGTAGAGATATCATATACTTTATCGTTGTTTCTAATGATGACTTTCCGTTTGTAGCTGTTAGCATGAGTCCGAATTTGGGCTGGAGTACGAGATGCTTTCGATGTGGATGAACGATGTCTGTATTTATTGGGTGAGTGCCAAAACTTGTGGAGCCTGAGCTACTGTAAATAATTTTGGCAAATATTCTAAAAAATTGTTTATTCGTACGATTGTGCATTCTGGATTTCTTTGGTACTGCTGTGATCCTCAATGTAACTCTTACGGAGGGGGATAACGCGGGAAGTCAGCGGCTCAAGCTGAGCTACGTCGTTTGGTTTGACAACCAACGTTTGTTGGCATTTCTTTGCGGAAACTGGACCGAAGAACACCTTACGTGATGTGGTGTAATGTCGTTTTTGTACCACTCTGAGTTGTCTTGGTTGTGTATATTCACATAGCTGCACCTTTAGGACTTGACTTCACTTTTATAGTGCTGAAGCTAATCCTCGGGCTCACGATATCTGCTACTTGTTTTCCATTGAGGAGTTGAAGCAGTAGCATGTCATGTGCATTATTTTGGCCTAGTGAAGAGACAGTGAAAAAGTGGTTTGACCACTTTTGTGGTCAAAAAACGTAAACAAGCTTCTCAACAATGGCGATAGATGGCGCAGATACTTAAGCCACGTGCTGACGCGGTATTATTCAGCACGACGTAATTGATTTTAAGCCGCGTTGGCCAAAACCGTCAGACGGTTCAGTAATTCCTTCCTTCCAGAAGTAGTGAAATGGAACTTGGAACATACGTAGTAAAAACGTGCCAGTCTTGAACGTATCCACGAATTAAGTCATTCCTACCTGTGTGGTATTCAAAACCAAAAGTATTTACTCTCAATTCAATCAAATCAAACCCATATAACAACGTTATCAAAACATCATCTCAAGATGTCGGATCAGTCAATTGAAACTGAGGTCAAAGGAACCGGATTCGTCGTTCTTAAAGAAAACAAAAAACATCAGTTGAGCCTAGAGAAAACAGGTAAGCATGATTAATTGTTATTAATTTAAAAAGTGGTATAGGAGCAGGCGAGATTCGTGTCAGGCACAATGGTCCATAAATTACTTGTTTATATTTACAGATCATGTAAAACGAATTTCGCTTCTGTTTGGACTGCTTTGGGGGAGACTGTTTGTGGGGAGTGGGACGTGAAGATGGGGATAGTAGACAAGGGAGAAGGGAATTTGGACGAAGGGTCATGCGGGTCATTAGGGACGCTGCAGGGTGTGAAAGTCAAGTGGCACCTCCAACGCCCACACCACATATTTACGTGTGAGAAGACGGGAATTCGAGCTTGATTGCAGGTAAGCAATTAAAGATTCAATTCCATCTCGAATTGATGAATTTGGATTTGAAGCTGGTCGATGATGTTGCTTGTCCAACAACAAAGTCACTCCAGTACCCTGACTAACCCAAAGTTTCTTTCAGGAACGCTTGAAGCCTTGATGGTGTTTGTGCCGCTGTTGCTGCATATTGGTGGCGGTACGGTTGAACCAGACCTGAAGTCGAAAATGTCCAACGGCTTTGGCAGGTGATTGGCCGAAGAGGTCGCCAAGTACCCCAAGTTTGCCAGGAAACACAACCTCCAGCGCCAGGAGCCCCAGAACCCCCTGTTTGCCAGTAAGCGCAACATCAAGCACCAGTCGGATCCCAAGTAGTCTTACAAGAAGAAGTTCCAGAGCTGGTCGTTGGATGAGCACAAAATCCGTTCGTACTGCTTCGTCGTGTGGCGGAGGGGCTGGTGGACGACTCGTGTGTCACACGAGCCCCAAATAGATTTCCATGCGAGGCTTGTGTCCTTCGGGCGATGCAAGCCGAAGGTGCAGCTCCGGTTGAAGATGATAAGTTAACGAAGTAGATGAAGAAGAAGAAGACGCTGAGGATCCAGCTTTAATGCAGCCCGTTGCTCCAGTTCGCCAAAGTCGTTGCAGACTTGGAGAAGATTCAGAGGTGACGGTACAAACAAAATAACAAAATCTTTTTGAAAAATAGTAACAATTATTTGGTTTTACAGTTTAAGCCTGTACAAGTTCACCGCAAACCATCGAAAAATAAGTGAAGACTGTGGATATGAGACTTATAATGTCTAATGAATAATGTTATTTTGGTATTCAAAGCATTTAAAGGGTTATTCTCCAGTGTGACGTTTCACTTGTTTTCGCAGTCTATCACTTTCAGCTGATGCATAATCGCATAATGAACATTTGTACGGCTTCTCTCAAGTATGAGATATGCATAGGCGCACTGAGTACATTTGAAAGGATTTTCTCAAGTATGAGATTGATTCAGGTAAAAAGACTATAACTTTATTTATAATTGATTCCAATGTAATATTTACACTAAAACAATTCCAAATTTGAAAAGGGATGAGGAAAGAAAATCAGCAAATGTCCCAATTCCCAGCTCCTCCACGGTTATATACCTGCACAGAGAGATAAACGAGTTTAAAATGTTGATTGAGTCGAGATTTGTTTGAACGCCATCTATCTGATGTAAGCTACGTAAGATCAGCTATCGTTTATTAGATAACTGGCTTGAGGCAGACACTTGCACCTCTTTATATACCATCTGGACATACAGTTTGCTTTTATTATTAACTCTCTTTACTCCTACCTCACAACATCCCCCCGTTCGGGTCAAGGCATTGTGACCTCACAATTAATCATAAATCGGTATCATTAACAACAAATTTTCTCCAAAGACTTTTGAGTTGGCGTTGACGGTGTTGCTTTACGTAACTTGTTGGTTCGGAAGGTCGGTTGAGCCGGACGGAAGTAAACAATCCAAACTTTGGCAATGGAGACGGAGAGAGTTGGCGGAGCGGAAGAGAGACACAAAAATAGCATTTTCATCCTCTTACTAAAGGTTTTAAACATTGCGAAAATTTTGTTTCGTAACGTCTAGACAGTGTGTGGTTTCTAGTCGGGCTGAATACAACCAAACTTTGTAGTCGTATATTGCTGACGAATAACAATGGCGGACGAGAAAAGCAAACCAACGTTTGCGGAAACAGTGGCGCACAGAAAGGTTTTGAAAGCTGAATTTTTAAAAGAGTGGGAAGTGTTTGTAAAAGTTAAAATTAATTTCATCAACAACACAACGCAAGAAGTGTGGATCCCGAATTGCGACAGAGGACGGCGTTGAAGTGGCTCCGTAAACTGGACACGGTTGTGACGGCGTTTATGTCTGGAGAGACTTTCACTCGACGCAGAGATGAAGAATACATCCCGTTGGTGGACCTGGAGCTTGTTCCAGAACCGGTGGCTCTTCCAGCACCTCCTGATGGTTAGTAATGAGATTATTACATGAGTGTTGCATAATATTTGTGGCTTACATTTTCTAATTTCCAATATCATTATGTTTTTTGTAAATAAGGCACTTGTTCCTTATGACCCTTCGGTGATGCATGAAGAGGAGATGCAAGACGTGAATTATGGGCACTTCTTTGATCCAATTGTGATTGGTGATTACGAAGAGACGAATGGCGGTGCTCGTACACTTGAAGAGGGTCCGGGCACTGTGACTCTGATGGATGAGGCCGGCGCTGCTCCTCCTGTACCATCCGGGCGACCAATTTCTCCCGTGGTGGAAGAACAGGTGGCCAGTCCGGCTGACGTCATCATGAAAGCGGAAATTATAGCTCAGATCAGCTATCGTTTATTAGACCAACTGGCTTGAGGCACACACTTGGACCTCTTCAACACCATCTGTACATACATTGTGCTTCTATTATTAACTCTCTTTACTTCTACCTCACACTGATCACTTTGAAAAGAACGCTTTGACCACGTTTCGTCCCAAAAGAAACCATTGGAAAAAAGTTGCATGTCATGTTTTAACCTGTTTTTGTGACCAAGAAAACGCGTTCTTTGGAAGAGTTACGTGCAATGTTTTGACCACTTAGTAGCACCAGATTGCGGATTTTTCAGATTGGTTCTACAGTAAATTTCATTCCATCCTAAAGAGGTGAACGACGTATCAACTGATACGTCCTCAAACCAATCCGTTTAAGCTCGGTATACGGTTTACGAGATTAGTCCTACACAGCGAGGTCTTGGTATTTGCTCTACTTTGTAGTTTTTGTCTTTTTTGGTTGCGATTACCTGGTTTAGATTTGCATTTTAATTTCCATCCTGAACCGACCTGACTGCGTTTGCCTTCGTCCTTTTGCTTTGTTGGACTTGTTTTGATTTGAACTTTTCTCACCGGTTTCGATTTCTATTTGCCGTTTGATTCACTCTTACGAGTGCTTCTTGTCCGACATACGGGTTGTTTGGTGCATACCGTCGTCTTGCGAATTCAAGAGTCCGTTAATAGCCCCACCTCGTTTATTTGCCTTAAGAACGTTCTTTGTCCATATACAGACGAGAGGAAGGTAAAGTAATTTTCTCAATGTTTATGAAGGACAAGCTGGAGTTAATTTGCTTCTTACGCATGTTTCTAACCTGCTACTCATAATATCATGAGAGACTAAATTAGATCATGCCTAAATGGAGACGCATTCAAGGTAGTTATTTTTTCTGTACTTTTTCTTGTATTTCAATATCATAAATGAACAAATTGGTACATTCTAAAATTTGACTACCCCATCAATAAAACCTAGCATTCTTTTTTAGCACCTTTCTAACGAAACTATGAGGATCGATACACGTAGTTTGACGTTTCCGAGCAGGAGGACGCACATTGTACCCGTTGAATTCCACGAGTCAGTGAACTGTACGAAGTGTAACCCAGACGACAGAACGGGTAGTGCGTTTCCTCATCAGCACAGCCAGCGCAGAAGCAGCTACAACAATTTGAACCGGATTTTAGCGACCGCGCACACAATGAATCCGGCTAAGCTAGTCGCGGTCAGACGAGTTTTGAAGAACCATATTGTTGCAGCTCAACCTTCCGAAATTTTGATGAATGTGGTTGATATCCACGCTGTACAAACATTTGGGCGACACTACTATGCCGCAAGCGTAGCACAAAAACTTGGCAGCGTTCCTGCTTCTTCAAGTGGCAAAAACATCGTTGTGGCTAAGACCATGCTTGATTTCGTCTGTCAGACACACGCCTAAAACAACTTTCTAATCGACCTTGAAAAGCTAAACTGGAAACGCATCCATATCTAGGTAGAAAACTCTATTCAACTACGACTGTAGATAATTGGAACTGATGTTGGCTCTAACGAGGGTTTTGTAGTTGATGTTGTGCTGAATTGGAATCTTGATATTGAAGTCGCGAAATTTTGGGTAACACGCCTTGCTGTAGTCCTGGTGTAGTTTTGGAGCTTTGACATGCAAATATACGAAATCAAGTGGACATTCTACACAATAAGCACATCATTCCGTGCATTGTTGTTCGAACAAAATCGAAAACACTTTACGTTCCCAAATTTCTCAAGAGCCATTGTGTGGACCAAACCAAACAGAACAATATCAGACCTGAACGGGATTGTAGCGGCAATAGAACCTATGGGTGTCGTCATGGTGATCTCGATCCGACCATACGTGGAGCATGTAGTTGACGCAGTAGGTGTGGCCCTTGTCTTCATGGCGGAATTCAACATTATTTTCTCTCAGATTCACCTTGTGGTGATCGGCCTTTAGCACGCACGCATAGCATGAAAGTTCAAATTGTTCTCCCATTGGTTTGGCTCCTTGTGGAGCCAAACTGACTTTTGTATCTTCGTCATAGTGAAGACCGGTGAAGCTACTCAAACGAGCCCGGTAGTTCCGGATCTCTTTTTGCTCAAAACTTTCAAGTTACTCTCGCCGTTGAATCCTGCTTTAAATCGATGCTGGGTCTTGAAAGCTTTGAACTGACCTTCGATGAGTCCATTGTACTTTTTCGGAACTGGACGGTTGTGCTGTAACGGACAAGTCTGCAATCCTCCTCGTACTCTTGATAGACTTGACGTATGGACTTTGACTTCATCTGTTGAACACAAAACATTAATCTTCAGGATAACATGTGAACTAAAAAACAAATATCATTGTGCCACAAGGAACACTTGGTGTCGTTCGGTGCAGAAAACAAAGAAAAGTCACAACAACGTTATGAAGGAAAGTTTGCACAGGATTTGGAGGGTTACGCACATGAAGACACAGACGTGTCGACCGTTCAATGGTCTTTTTCAATGCGAATTGAAATCGGCAATCGAAATTTGGCGGACATTATCATCGTTGGCTATGTTTGTCTTCTTTGGCGGCTAAGAAGACTAAAAAAGAACCAACCTTATGATTTATATCATGAATATCGATCTTGATAGCGCGGAAGCCAGTTGTTTCCTTTGAAGTAAAACCCGACGTCAGAAAGAGCGACGTCGTTGAAGTGTGGCATCGGCGCCCACGAGAAAGTGATAGGTTGGCAACACAGGTTGAAATTAAATACAAACGAGAGGTGTTTATTCCTCGGAGATTGGCTTGCGAGAAATGATAGATTACAAGTTTCATTCAGAATGAGACGATCGACGAGAGACGACGCTTGCAGAGAAACAGCAGACATACATCCTTATCCTACAGGAAAAAAACTTCCTAGTTTTTGCTTGACTAAATTGAACTAATGAAAAATAAAATTACATCAAGTGGTAAAAATGGACAATTTATTGATTTGAACTGATTGAACACAACTTAAAACAAAATACAAAGTTGACTGAACGAGGCTACAAGCAAAAACTGATTGACTGACTGAGACTAAATGGCAACACTAGTAGTGTATGGATGATGCGCTCTTTCTTATGTTGTAGAATAGCGTAACAAACCAAACTATAAAAAATTGTTAACCATTGGAAATGATGGTTAACGGCAATGACTTTGGTTTCCCGTTTGTTAGCATGGGGGATGAAAGCTTACCAAGGGTTGCTATATGGAGGGGGAGGTTCCCTCCCCACGTCGACAGATGGCGCGGAGGTTAAGTTAGCCTCACTATTTTTCATGAATCACCGCCACAGACCAAAACGTTTTTATGGCGATGTTGACAACTGAGCGCTCAGCTGCGCATCTCTCTCTCTCCTATGCTTTAACATGGGAAGAGGAGGCGGAAGACTGAACGACGTGCAAAATCGTCGCCCATGTAATTATTACACGCAAAATTACTGCAGCACGTGCATTCTTGTTGCAGCCGGCGTTCTCGTCATTTGTGCTCCAGACTTCAAAATGGTTTAGTTTTTGTTTTTGATGGTGGTTTACTTTTTTAAAGGTGAGCTTATTACTTTTTATAATTATTCGTGCATTTAAATCTTAATAATTTGAAGTTTTATTAATTATGTGTTTGTTTTTGTTTACAGGATTTGGTTGGTGTTGATGTTTACGCGTCGTCGTCAGTCTTGTGTGGTGGTGTGAAGAACATGTGTTGAAGAACAAAATTTCGGTAAGTTGAATTGCGTTCAAGCATTAAACATCGTAAAACACGTTGTTTATGTGGCTTCAAACTTTGTAAACTGTGCTTTGTTTTGGTCAGGCATGAATCATGCTTCTCGTGTTGTTGGAAAGTGAACGGGAAATTCGTCATTTTAAATATGTTTTTGATTTTGATCCCCAGGGTTCCGAATAAATGAGACTGAATGAAGTTGTAGCAAATCAAGAAAATCAAGCTCAGTGAAAAAGTGCAAAATTTTCAGCAAGCTCATGAGCTTGGTACTGAAGTAAGTTTACATTTCAGCTTACATCATGAGGGTTCTCCGAACTAATGTCTAATTGATTTTCTTGTAATTTTTTCCAGAGTTTTAAACACAAGTGTTTAACAACTGGATCTGCTGGAATCTGTTTGGGATTGGAGGGGCTGAAGTGAATTTGGTTTGAATTTGGGAAGCTTCAAGTTTGGATCCGGCAACCTCGGTAGTAACTACAAATTGGCTGGAGCATTATCGTCATCAAAGTTGGAGCCTATTGAGCTGGTGGTCAAGGAACTAACTACTGTTACACTTTTATTACTATTCGTCAACCATACTACTGATCGTCATGTCGAAGAGAAAGGTATTACTGCAAAAAAGGAGTTTTGATTGGTTTTTGGCAAATGCTGATAATCGTTTGTGTTTGTTGCAGCGCACTGAGGATGGAGGTGAATCTTTGGGCAGTGGCATGGGTCTGGATTTTGGAGCCTGGTCAACAAAACTAGTGGAAGTGAGAAATGGCCATTTGGATGAAGATTTTGCTGAAGACTTGAGCTGTGTAACCATAGGACTAGATGGTGCTGAAGGCGTTGGAATGGAGGCTTTTTCTGAAGCTAGGGCTACTGCATATGGTGAGTCATTACACTGCAAGCTTTTGTTGACCAAAATTACACCTTGAACTTTTTCACAGGTTTCAAAACGCTGATGGGAATGCGATTTTTAGACGATGAAGTTCAGACTGCTATGGAGACACAGCAGTTAGTCAAAGGCCCTGACAGGACTGTCCTTATCACTTTGGATGAGCATCAGCGACTACTCCCCGACCTCGTATCGAAGATTATGGCTAAGCAACTGGAAGGAAAAACCTTTGACGACCTCGTCATCACATACCCTTACGAATTCCAAGCCAATCAACGTCGAAGTCTTGAAACCGCTGCAGAGCTCGCGAATCTATCAGTATTGGGATACATTTCTGAACCCACGGCAGGAGTATACGCTTATGACCTTCATAACGAGGTAAAGATATCCTGACTGAAATTCATGTGATTTAGCTTGGTATTTTGTTTATATTATATATACCTTCCAGGTGGACAAAACTGTTGTGGTATTGGACATGGGACACAGTGCGGCTCGGGTCTCAATCATCACAACCGAAAATCCATTCAAGGCGGTGGCTCACACTGTGAATAAGAAAGCTGGTGGACTTGAGTTGATGGGGATGCTCAATTCGATGAAGATTGCAGACAAAAGGTAAGTTGATGTAGGTTATTTGATGTTAAATCAAATTTTAAGTTAAAGTTTTCAAGCTTGTTTTTTAATTTTCAGAACACAGTTACGGATGCAGTTGATTGTGAAGGATGCATTGACAGCGCTGGAGACAAATGATAGAGCGGAGTTGATGATTGAAAAGATTGATGGATCCCGAGACTTTCGTCAAACACTGGATGTAAGCAGCGTAGGAGCCAGGATCGAAGTCATCATCAAGGAGCTGAAAGCGACTTTGGACGATAGTTTCAACTACGCCAATTTGGAAATGGGACAAGTGACAGACGTCGTTTTAATGGGACCGCTTGGAAAACATCCGTTGTTGCTGGAGAAGGTCATGTTATGGATGCCAGGAGCAGAGATCCACAATAAGTTTGGAGCCTCAACCGTTGCTGTTGGAGCAGCCATGCGCGCTGCCTCGCTCAATGCTAAAGCCGCTCGAAGACGGCTTCCACGAAGTTCAAAAACCAGCTCTTTCTTCCCGTTTCGTCGGAACAACGATGACTTTCCAAGTGAAAAAGCAAGATTGGAGGCCAGAGCTTACATGAGAAGACACTACGAAGCTGTGATCACCAATTCAAACTTTCATCTAGAGCAAAGTAAGCAAGTAGTAGTCATTGTAGTTCCAGGTGATAAAACAGTATGGAATTTTGATTTTGTTGTTGTTTTCCAGTTCTGCCAGCGGCGCCAATGAAAACGAATACGAAGAAGCGATGTGACTGCAACCGGAAAGCCGAAGAAGGAAGAGCTGAGTGGTGTTTGGTAGAAGATAAGCCAACTGGTTGTCCTTGGGCAGGTCAAGGTCGGTTCTGTCCTATAAGCTGTGGAGTAGGATGCCGGAACCAAGCTGCCAAGTTAATGTTAACTGCTTCGGAGTACTTGGAGGTGAGTGTTTTATAGAAATTGTTTTCGAAAGTATTTAATATAATTTTGTTTTGTGTTTGTGTACAGGTTAAGAAACATCAAGGTGCATTGGGTTACGGAGTGTTCGCGGCTAGGGATATCCCACCGGATACGGTCCTCGGAGTGTATACGGGGGAGCTAGTGACGGTTCAGGAAGGCAAGAAGCTTAAAGCCACAAATTCATATTTGTGCGAAGTCACGCCTGGGAGAAAAAACAAGTACTTGGTGAATGCAAAAGAAAAAGGAAATATAAGTAAGTTCACTCAATATTATGTGATTTTGGTCATGATTTAATTGCCGATTTGTGTTTTGCAGTAAGATTCATCAACAGCTCCCACTTGCCGAACGCTAAAATTTATACCTTCGAAGATGATCAACATGAGTTTCCAGCGTATGCCACAACACACAGGATTCCTAAGGGGACAGAAATTACCGTTCTCTATGATGCCAATAATTCGCTTGTACCGAAGCATGTGAGTGTCGATTTGAAAAGAACCAGAATGTTATTGGAATTTCGCTGATTCGGAGGTTTATTATAGGCTTGCCAATGCTTTCCTTGTTGGGTTGACAAGAAAGCTGAAAACCCTGAGTTGCCACCTTTGCCCGAACCAGAGTCTTTTGCACACCCGGACGGGGTAATAATCAATATTGCGGACGAGGAAGAAGAACAAGAAGAAGAAGAAGAAAATGCCCAAAATCAACAGCTAGTCGGTGAAGCCGCTGGGCCTTTTCCAAGTGTGAGTTTGGTAAAATTTCTTATGCCTTCTATGACAGTGTCAGATTCTAACCTGTATTTAATTTATAGGCAATCAAAGTTCGCACTAGCCGCTATTTAGACGAAGCAGCAAAAGTCACGTTGGAGATATTCAACCAGCACCCAAGGTGGTTTGCGATGCTCAACAACAAGGTCTTTGGAAAGGAGCAGCGAAGAAAGCCTTTATGGAGGAAAATTGACGAGGCTCTCAAAGCTGCCGGGATGTCTGCTTCACCGTTTGGAACGAGCCATCCATGCATCAATTATTCTACTGGGAAGGATAGCAAGGATTACAAGATATGTCTGGTATGCGGAATCGTTACGGGTCGTAGAGAGTTTATGGAACATTTTGAAGAAGATAGTGAATGCGACATCTTTTACAAGACCTGGATGAAAGGATCGAAACAGTTCAGAAAATGGTGAGATATTTGAGTTTGTAATAATGATCTATGCTTGTCACCATTACTTGATTGCGTCTTTTGTGAATTACAGTAAAGTTCATCAAACGCGTCTGAATGCGATGAGCATCTGCCCTTACGATGATGAACCTGGATATTACGACGACTTTTTCCGCAAGGGTGGTTTCAGTGACTTGACTGCTGAAGAAAAATCCTACCGAGATGCTCAGCGTAGTAGAGTAACGGAATAACGTGATCAGTTGTACTTGAGGAATAATGTTTTGTTGTTTTATTGGCAAAATATTGGATTGTTCATTGAGGTTTAGACAGAGAAAATACTAACAACTGAAAACGTTGAATGTTGAAGTAAGTAGAGGCTGAAGACTTGATACAGTGAGAGATTTTCAAACAATATTCCTAATTAGTAAATGTGAGTGAAAAATGTAGTTTCGCATTGATAGAAGTTATTTAGTTATATTATTACACCTTTCAGCAAAAATGCAACAAATATTTCTAACGGCATCGATAAAATTAGGCGGAATGTCTCAGAATACATTCGATACTGTGTAAGGCAAATATTCTCGAAGGAATTTTTCCCTAAAAGTTCCAAATTTTTTTACGGCACCGATAAAAGTAGCTGGAAATCGTCAGATCAAGTTCAATGCAGCTTAAGGCAAATATTTTCGAAGAAAATTTTCCCTAGAAGTTCCAAATATTTTTACGGCATCGATGAAAGTAGCTGGAAACCGTCAGATCAAGTTCAATGCAGCTTAAGGCTAATATTTTTGAAGGAAGTTTTCCCTACAAGTTCGAAATATTTTTACGGCATCGGTAAAAGTAGACGGAAACTGTCAGAATACATTCAATGCAGCTTAAGGCAATTATTGTCAAAGAAATTTTTCCCTAGAAATTCCAAAAATTTTTACGGCATCGATAAAATTAGACGAAAACTGTCAGAAAACATTCAATACTGCGTAAGGCAAATATTCTCAAAGAAATTTTTCCCTACAAGTTCCAAATATTTTTACGGCATCGATAAAAGTAGCTGGAAATCGTCAGATCGAGTTCAATACAGTTGAAGGCAAACAATGTCAAAGAAACTTTTCCCTCAAAGTTTCACATTTTTCAAAGGCATTGAAAAAACTAACTAGGATTTGTCGACATTCATTTTAACCTACATTCTTAGGGACCAGCTGTACTCCGACAGTTTGGCAGACGGTAGAGTTGGCGAGGATTGGGTTAGCCTGCATCCAGGGCACTTGGCTTTCGGGAACGAGTGCAGGCTGCCGCCGAACCAAGACTTCCAAACGACAGAGGGCGCGGTTCCACTTGCGTTCCCAAACGGCGGGACTCCACTGTAGAAAAAGAAATTGAGATCAGTATAATTTCTGAATCGTTAGACCACTTTGAAATAATGGATTTCAAATACTTGCCTCTTTCTTGACATGTCCTTCCAAGGGCTGGAAAGATAGAAACAATTGAGAATCTTGTGTACAACAATAGTTGTGAAAGCCAGTGCTGCTAGACTCACAGTGGGCATAGGGGGCGCTGAAGCTTTGGCAACGTCAACATCGTCTCGCGGTGGCGGTGGTGGTGGTGTTGGCATGACGGCAGGCGTTTGAGAGGTACGTGAATCGATCGCTACATTTGGAAATGGCCCGAGCTGGTTGGTCATCATGGCGATGAGTCCTACAATAATCACAAATGCAATAGAATACAAAGACCTGATGATAACTTGTTTTAATGTCTTGATTATGAATACGAACCTTTTTCGGTTTGACAGTCTCGAAGAGAATTGGCCTTGAGTTTGAACCCGGATTTCAGACGGCCCGAGAAATCACATCTCTCAGCACCATCCTTCATTATTGCGTAAGACTTTCCTGTCAATACACACCGATCACAGTCAATGGCTGCAATAGCCAAGACGGTTGAAATGATCAACATAAATTTGAACATTGCCTCTTCTTACAAACTTGTTTGACACACTTTAGCCTACGACTTTTGGGACAACAGAACTTGAGCTTTCTGAAAATTCTAAGAGCCTTCTTATCGTTTAGGTCCTTATCACTTGAGAACAAATTGTGGAATGATTTGAGTTTGCCAATCTTGATCATATAAATACAGAACAGGCAGGCGTAAATTCCGCAATACGGAGAATCGCCTTGAAGATCCCTATTAATACTTTTAGCTTGAAGTTTTAACCCATAATCACTTGGCTTTCGCCCCTGTGAATCGAAGAAATAGCTAGATTTTCTAGTCACAACAAGGCAGAGCCAGTGCTCTCCAGGTCCGTCATTTGATCGTTTTGAATTGAAGACAATAGCGGCGGGGAGACGAGACGACCTAAATAGTTCTGGAGAAAGGTAATCTAACGGAATACAATCAAACGTTTTGGCTCTGGTACAACAAAGTGTCCTGTCTAACACTCTCAGTATTTGTACAGTGTCCATGATTAATAATAGTATTGTCTATCACTATCCATCTTAAGCTTTTGATTATCATAAATTCCATAAACGAGACATGTGAACGCTAATGTGTTTGCTTTGGCAAAAGTTGCTTCTAGACGTATGGAGCCTTGTAAATTGAGCGGCTTGAAATTCTTGTCCACCGTGTTGCCAATATCGAAACCGAATATGGTTTTACCGTCTGCCCACGTTTCTCTGTTTACAGCTTTCTCAGATTCCAGTCCAACAGTATTAGCAAAGTCCAGGAATCCTGCGAGGCTCTGATTCTCGGTAAAATTAAATGTCTGCATTTTTGTTATGCTTTGCTTCTCATCTATAACAACTGTTAGCTTGTTGATGTTCATATGAGCAAAATCAAACGGGTTCTTCTGTAAGTTTCCGCGGAATGCGTCAGAGTCCACAAATGTGATGAGAATTTTAGAAGGCAGTGGTCCCATGAAGAGGCGGTCGATTGCCAAGTTGTAGCTGTTTGCGGGAATGGCGACGCTTTTGACCACGGTTTGATGAATGTCAAACACTGTTGTCTTTGAATTGATGGAAGGTGAAATTGCGGTATAAACACTGGGCGACAAATTATACTTGGGAAGTGTGATGTAAAAGTCTAGCAATTTCAGCTTGTAGTCACTATATGCCACGTACACAATTTCTGTTTTTCCCGCTTTGGTGACCTCCGTTGGCTTGCTGAGTGAGGGGCAGAGAAGCGTGAACTTGACGGGATTCAATTCCAAACGTAACTTGACAGCAGTTTTGTTGGGTATCAGCTTGCCGAGCGTAATAAAGTCGCTCATCAAAACACCTGCAACTTCAAGGTCCTTGCTTCCCGCAAAAAAATCTTTTCTTGCCTGCACTTCAGCATTTATCGGTTGACCGTTCGTCTCTTCAATAAAATATCCAGCGGAAAGGTCTTTTTCATCTCGATGCAATAGCTGGTGCATGTACGCCTTGTAGCTGTAGTAATTTTCACTTGTCCAAGTCACCTTGTCATTGAATTCCAGCTGTGCTGATCTGATCATGGAATGAATTAAGTTGTTGGCCCCACATACGATGTCATTGCCAATAGCTGTTCCGTCTTTTTGAGTAATTTTTACTCGTGCATGCAGCGTTAACTTGGAAATATCGTAAAATCCAGTTTCTGAAGCAGGCACGTCGATTTCGAGAATGGAAACGTCTCCTGAAATTGAGTTGACCGGACGGTAGGTTAAGGTTTCAACGTTCTCGGAGGAAATGTCGTAAATATCTGTTGCTGGGGCATAGTCAAGTTTGCTGCTGTAAACAAACTGACTTTCAGAAGAACGGGTTCTTGGCTTTTCCGACATTCTTTTTTGTCTTTTTCTTTGATTTTCCCTTGCAAGGTTTCCTTTTGACAGGTTTCTTCTTCTTAGGCTTCACACTCTTCCGCTTTCCCGCACCTCGTTGAACTTTGACCTTCTGCTTCTTTTGTTTCGATACGCGACCTCTTGCAATTGGTACAGCGTAACTCGAAGTAGGTAAACGGACAATTCCTTTACCTTGCTGAATTGGTTTCAATCGACACACTTTATCGTCACAAATCACACTTTCTTTCAAATCCTGTGAATCCATGATGTTCATTACACCACAGCTAAAACTAAACTGACGTTTACGCCTAAAGGAACGTTTACAAAGCCCGGAAACGTAGGGTCATCGAGACGGGGTAGCCTTCAAAGTCCAGTAGCTCTCCATGTTCGTCTGTGATTTGAAAACTGATTTCGTCGAAACATAAGTCACCAACGTCGTGATATTCCAAGGGGTTGAAGTGTACCAATTGTTGAGCTTCTTTGTCCGGCAACACCATCATTTTAAGGACAGGAGAAACGTTTTGGCCAAATTGATACGGTTTGAGAACGTTCGACCTGACAATCATGAGCTTTGAAGAATGTTGGAGTCGTATACGTAATGACAGCTTAGTCCAACTTCCTGCTTGTAAACTGACCGAATCGGCGCCAAGTATGTCTGCTAATGTTTCGCCAAACGACAGGACAGCATCCTGTGTTGCTTTTAATTCCATTTCGTTAACTGAATTTGATGTTATTTCAATGTCGTGCGTTTTGAGCACCCGGTTCAAGCTGTTGACTAAGTCAGGCCAACTGTATGTATTTGGCTCCTTTACCTCAAGCTGAACTGCCCTATTAGGCCACGAGACTGTCCATTCCAACTTTTTGTCTTTTGGAATTGTTAAAAATTTGGCCGTTACGACTGGGCTCGTCGCAGTATGTGTTCCGGGAGAAAATTTACTGTACCTGAACCCAAGAGATTCGCTCAGGTCTCGATCAAGAACGACTTGATAGGGTAGCGCGTTAACGATTTCCACCACTACTGAGTTTTCGTTGGGGAATGACATTTTGAACTCGAAATCCAGTTGTTTTTCCTTTAGCATGAGGTTCATGTATCCTATTATGACGGTTGGGTCATCACTGTAACGATAGAAATCGACATTCTCAGCATGCTTTTCACCTCTGTCCAAGTAAATATAATCGTAATCTTGACCGTGAAAAAACAGTCGAGGGTTTTGCACGGAGGTGTATGCAATTGACTGTAAGGCAACAGAGTAAGGTGTTTTGAAATTTAACGGTCTTATTAGTCGACACACAAAGTAACTTCCAGTGTTCAAAGGATAATGTTTTTCGTCGTCCTTTGAACCGACTGTCACAACAAACTCACTCATTTCTCACCAACTGTAATTCGTTTTCATAAAAAGTGCCATCAATGTTGTCCAAGTAGTAGACCACAGGCAGACTGAGACGAACGTTTCGGATGCGGCGGACTTGTTTTGTCCAGTTCCCGTAATACCCCTTGTCGAAAGCGTTTAGTTTACCCTTGCTGATTCTTACGAAATCTCCTACTTTGAACTTTGGCTTAATGCGAGGTGCTTGTACAGTTTTTCTATAAAGTTTGTTCCATACTTCATCTTCATTTTCAGGGCCGACTTCGTTTGGCGCATAGCCTGTACTTACGTGTTTTGTATTATTGATCGATTCTTGAATGTCTTTTAAATATGGTAGCCATACGTTATTTTGATTGAATTCCCACAAGCGTCCAATTTTCCCCATTACTTTTTTCACAATAATCTCCGCAACAGAGGCTTTTGTTATGCTGTGCGTCTGGTAGGCTTTTATGTTGTGCTCCTTCAGCACGCGAGCTACCCGACTGTTGATGTACTCCTTCCCCGAGTCGCTCCAAAAAAGTTTTGGTATCGCTTTAGCTTCTTTGATAACATCTTCAAGCGCAGTAGCAACCGCGACGGCTCCTTTATCTTTTAATGGACGTAGCCACACCTTCTTGCTAAAGCAGTCGGCAATTATGAGAATACAGCTCATATTACGGTTGCCTCTCTTCTTGGCATATTTGTGCAGTGTTTTGATATCGGACGCCCAGATGTGGTTTACGAAATGGCAGAATGTTTTACGACGCGAAAACTTGCGTTTCAACGGACGAAACAAGCTGTATGCATCTAATTTTTCCAAGTCTGATTTCACGGTAGCTGCATCTCCCAAGCTTTGATTTTCAACAAGAGATTTGGCAGATCCGAGGCTTCCTGGACCTTTTGGGTCCAAGTATAATTTTCTATACTTCATCCGCACTTATTGACTAAATCAATGAAGCTTGAAGATAACATGTAACGGGGCACGTTGCTTTCTTTTATAAGAGCGGCAAAAGCTTTTAATCCATCAAAACTGCACTTCTTCTTGTAGCCGGGTTGTAAAGCGAGTGTAATGAGGTCAACTATATGCGATCCAATCTTCTTTCCTTTATACGAAAGAATGCCTTGAGTAGAGATGCGCACACGGGGATTAGCTTGCAGTAAATTCAATAACACACGACCTTTTTGCTGTATCTTCGGCGGCAGTATATCTACAAAGTCAGTCTCTTCTTTTTCAGTTTCTTGCTGATTATTCGTCATGAAAGCGTATCTGTCAGCTGAAATCAAAACCCACTCACGGGCCATTGCATACCGCTTCTGCTACACTTATGCAAAGAGCACAATGTAGAACTGATCCCACAACTTTTTGCACGAGTTTGAAATGTTTTTCCAAGAATAGACGAATAGTTTTCGTATTTTTAAGGCGTCGAATAGCCCTGAATGCTTTCAAGTTTCTCTTGACCACTGGAACTTTCTGATCTTTCAACTTATGAAAACACTCAATCAAACTTCCCACCTGAATGTTGTCCAAGGACTGTACGAACGTTTTAAAGTCTCGCGGCTTCTTGATCTCCAAAACCTGACGTAGCAGCTCTTGTTTCATAGTGGTGTGTAAACGTTTGACCCTTCAGCGGGAAAAACGAAATTTCTCACCCGCAGTTTTTGTGGCGTTGCTTGTCTGCAATCGAGGAACAAGAATCCGTGAGGCTTACTGGTGGCCTTGTCGTATGCACTTTGTAAAAATTTGATGTTTCCAGGGCAGAACTGTCGACCAATGTTCGTTATGACGGAGCGGTCTCTTACGTTTAGAAACAAGGCCGTGTATGTTGCGTTATCTACAATAATTTTGGTATGCTTGTTGAAAACTTTTTGCAGCGTTAGAATCAGGCTGAATCCCAAATGATGCACTTTTTGAATGAAGAATTCAACAACTAGCCTGTGGTTCTCCTTGTCGCTAATTTCCTGGAGTTTATCGTCAATGATCGCCAAACAGCCTGGTATTAAATGGGAATCCAACTCGGAAATTGTTTCCACAAGAACCACGTCACTATCTTTGTTCGCTAAATCTTGAAGCCTTTTGTTCATACGATAATAGCAATATATAACTTTCGTTGGTGGTTGACTAAAGACCAAATTCCTGTTCTCCAAAATCTTGAATATTAATTCACTTTTGCCGCTCATTGAGGGTCCTACCACCAAACAAGATCCGGGAACCTGCAAACGAAAATCATGCACAATTCTCTCCATATCTTTACATCCACACTATCAAAAACAAACTGACTGAAAAACGTTTGATCTTTACGTTTATACACGAATTTTATTTACGTTGTTTTACATGTAAGTCATACCACTGGAACGGGCTTGTCATCGAAATCAAAACAGGTTTTGATTCGTACACACTACAGACTAAATTAACGTATCAACATTAACTTCCATCTTCAAAACTATCGAACAATAATAATCGAAATACCTAGCCGTACATTTTAGCCTTAAACAATAAAATACGTGATAACATAATTGGTAGAATTTACATTCGGCATCGGTGAAATGCAATATTTCTTGCATCATTCTATCCTCTACACAGAGACGAACAAGATTGAACAACAATTTTACCCTAGAAACACGAGAAGCTCGAACAAAACTCGAACATTCATATCATATTAGGCTTGGCATATCTCAGTCAGTGTACATAAGAGTAATTTGAGCTACATTCGATAAAATGCATGAGTATAAATTACAAAAATCTTCCTTCGGCATCGGTGAAATCCAACAATTCTTACATCATTCTGTCCACTAAACAGATAAAAACAATATAGAACAAGAATTTTTCCCTAAAAACAACTTGAACTCGATAAAAAACTACGGCATATATTCCCCGTAACCTAGCCTATCCATGTGTACATAATAGAAATTCGACCCGTATCAACTACAGCAGACGAGTATTAAATTACAAAAATCTTCCTTCGGCATCGGTGAAATCCAGATATTCTTACACTATTCTAACCGCTAGACACAGACGTACTAAATAGAGCAGGAATTCTTCCCTAGAAATACCGGAAACTCAAATACAATGCGGGCATTTACACCTCTCTTCTTCGGACAAAAGGCTATAATGTCCGTAAGGAATACATTCATCTCTTGAATGAAAATGGGCTTTCATGTTGAGTGACGACAACGCCGTCTTCCTGACCTTACAAATATAAAGTGTATTACTAAAACTGCGGATAGAATACATGGTTGCAGGTGTCGGTTTACTCTTCTCCAGAGCTTCTTCATACATACCAAAGTTTAGGGACTTTTGCTTGTATCGGGACACTCCTTTTGCACGTACACACTCTGAATCATCATCTAGCTTTATGCAATACGATTTTGGGGCGAGAAAAATTGCCTTGCGAATGAGTTTCGTACCCAGCTCGTCCTTGAACTTGCCTGGCTTGTTTTTCTGGGAATCGTCGTAGCCAGGATGGTCAACTGGATAACCAGAGCAGTCCATAAAATCTTGGCCCTTGAACAAATGATAAACGTCGTCCTCGTCGTCTTTGACTTCGATTAAAAAAACCCCGGAATCTGTATCGGAATAAATCAACGACGAGAACCGATTCCTACAAACTCCAAACTTAACCCTCTCGAAAATCAAATGGGCCATTAAATGCTTGCTTTTGAACAACACACTTAGGCCGATAAAACTTGGAAAGTTGTAGTATACTGCTGCCTTCCGTAAAGTCACAACGCTAACCTTGGGATTTATTTCCATCACACTTTTCAGCAAAGGACTATTTAGGAATTCTTCAAGCTTTTTTGGAGACCGTGCGATGTATACGTTTTGGCGAGAGAAACAATCCAGTATGGAAAAGCCCCAAAGACAATTCGTAGCTAGTTTATACATAGACTTGGCAATAGAGCACTTGGTCGCTGCGCGTTTGTCCATATTCGATTGAACAAAGTCCCGGAAAATTGGGGCTTCTTTGTATTTCCAACCGCTTTTAATTTCGACAACGTAACCCATAGCAAGAGCCAAAGCCAGATAAGAGCTATCTACGCCATAATTTTCTACAGGTATGAAAGTGCATGCAAGGCGCTTCACAGCAGGAACCTTCCCGCCATACATTTCCTGAACTTGTTGATATTGAATATCGCCGAGATCTTCTGGCTGAATTTCATAATGGATTGGAAACAGGGGGTAATCCATGCATTTATCCTGAACTGCTGGAGGGGCGTGAGCGGAAACAGTGAAAAAATACCCCACTCCGTCATCTCTCGGCCGCCTCAAAGCCGCAAAATTGTTTGCTGATAACTCTGCAATGTCTCGAGGACTGAGTTTCTCGAAATCACCGTACGGAAGGAGAGATAACATCACTTTTCCATAGAGGGCTGCCACGTCATAGTAGAGGGCCATAGATTTCGGCTTTGAAGGGTCAAAAGTGGACAGAGCAGGTATATTCGGTTCCACCAACTTCCTGTTTTGCAAAACAATACCGCCGCGCATATTCGATCGTATGAAAAGACAAAGATCCGGGTCAACTACATAGTCAAGAGAGAGCTTTTGTGTGAACATGAGGGCTGCAAAACTGTAAGAACTAGGAGTAAGATAGTGTGAGGTATGGATTCCGAATTCAGTGAAAGAAGCGTCCGCATAAGCCATGTACAGATCAGCCAAACAAAAGCAGTCAAAAGCAAGATAGATTTTATAATAATCCTTCAAACGTTTACACCTAAACATGCGATACACACGAACAAAGTGGGCGTACTCCTCCTCGGTCGCTTCCCGTTCATTCAGTTTGTTGTAAAACCACTTGCGGGCAGGAATCTCTTTTTCCTCTAGCTTTTCAGGGCTTGTTATGTAATCATAACAGAAAACTTGCTTTTGTAATATCAATTCAAAGTCTCTGAAGGAAAGCTTGTATTTCCTATGGAAATACTCAAACGTTCTACGAAAAAAGCGCGCGCCGTTTGTGTCCTTTGCCGATTTTATCAATGCATCCAAGCTACCACCCAATTTACCGACAGAATCCATCACTTTGATCTTGTTGTCAATCCAAATACAACTAAACTTCTCAGAAGACACTGGGAAAACACGAGGAGTTTCCTCAATGAAATCTGACCCAAGAGCCGTCAAAATAATCTTGCCATCAAAATTTGACATGTTGTGTAACAACACTGGAACATGTCTCTTTGCCCGAATCATGAGATTACACGCGTTACATGATACGGCCAACATGCCTGGATCCCAGTCCTCATCTTCAAACATTTCCCTATGCCTGTGATGAACAACCTTTTGTCTCTCTTCCGTAAACGGTTTGCCACAAAAGTCACACCTCTCAGCCCTGTCCCTTTCTTCAGTCTCGAACGAATCTAGCTGATAGCCTGGATCGGTTTGCTCCAACTCCTCGATAATCTCATCCGCCCACTCTAAACCCTTTTTGACAAACATTTCCGGTGCATTATAACCCCAGTAATTGTAATATTTTGGTGTTTTGTTTCCGTGGACCAAGACCATACCAACTGCATAAGGAACCAGCTGCCTTTCCAGCTTTGTACTTTTACCCACCCTCTTCTCTACGGGGACAGACAAGGCTTCAAAATCTGCAAAAATGTGTGCTGTAAATTTCCAGGTTTTATCCATATCTCTAAACTCAATTTTTGGGACACTCCCGTCTTCATTCAGAGGTTGCAAATGCAAAGCAGTCGCGCCAAACCCAGAGCAGACATCCACATGTTTTTTAAGAATTTTTCGCTTGGAGAAAGAGTGGAGACACCATTTGCATACATACTGACTGTGAGTACCAATTCTACCAAGAAAAGTACCTAAAGAGTGAATACCGATATAATGGTTTTCATAGAATAGAATAAGAGCACAATTCGCAAAATCTTTGGCAGCTATTCTAATAGGATAAACTCCGTGCTCTTTAGCATCAGGGTCGATAGAAAAGATTGAAATACCAATATTATTATCCCGCTCAAACTGACCAACGTCCGTTATTTTCACCGGGTATTTGACAGATGAAAAGTCATACAAGTCTGCAAACTGTTCATAATTAATGGCCGAGTGCCTCTGACCCCAACTCAGAGATTGGATTTTGTCGTCTCCAAAATGTAACGAAGAAAGTACCGCATACTTCCAGCATTGAGCTCCACTGTTTGGAATGTACACAAGACCGCCTCTGTTCTTCAAAGCCGGCGGAAGAACCCGCTTGTCACCATGTCCTCTCAAAGGGTTGAACTTTGAAATTCTTATAATAATCTTGTCCACTTTGGCAATGGCGCTACCACTGCCTCTCTCATTACTTCCGTCTAAACTATTCGTAACGTAATTAATGCCGTTCCAGATGGCTTGTTTTACAAAGCTTTCGTGTAAAATTATCAAGAACCCTGATCTAAGGGGAAGAATGAATTCTTCCTCTTTCACCTGATTAACCATAAAAGCTTCCACCACAAACTCTGCCCTAATTCCGTTGAACTTGCTGACGTAGTACTTTAGAATAGACTCGATATGAACTTCCAATCGATTCCAGACCTGAGCGAGATCCACAAATGGGTCGTCCCCGAGATGGGCAGTAAGATGAATCCGACGGCCTCCTTGTGTTACTTCCACTTGTTCAAAGGGCCCGAAATTCTTCTCCGGTGTGTCCCCAGTACCAACTTGCCAACGACAACGGTGTTTGCCAAGACGCTGGAACACTTTTTTACATGTCGGGCACTGTTTTTGCTTCTTTTTGCTGACACCGGTGCACTTGTGTTTCTTCAGATGGCGGAAGGCGTCCCCGCAAACCCCACACTCATGGATGAGGCTCCTATGACGTTCCAGAGTCCCGCGCTTTGTCGTTACGTATCGGCAGTAATTACACTCCAGCTAAAACAAATCAGAATTGTTAGGTACTTGAATCAACGTAAACAAGGAGGGTGAAAAACGTAAGAGATCCAATTGACTCACCAAGGGAGGTTTCCGAATTTTGGCCGCGTTCATGGTACTGTTTTCCGCTCAAACTCCAAACTTCAAGTGATGTCCTCCCCAACGACACGGGCGAATAAATTCAGATTCACAAACGTTTTCGAATTCATTCCGTGCTCAGCCAGTGATTGGAAATATTCTCTCTCTCTGTGTGTGTGTGTGTGTTTTTTGGAATTGTTTTTCTTGTATTCTTGACTGATTTTCAAAGTGTTTTTCGAGTGATTGCCCCGGTGTGTTGATTAAATTCTGTTCATCAATTGTGTTCATCAATTCAGGTGTGTCATCAGGTCAAGTTTGTTCGACGGTTCAAGTGCTGATATGGCTACTCGTAATGGAGGGAAGCGCCGTGGAAGATCCGCCGTCAGGTTCCAGGACGACGCTGGACTGGCTTCACCATCAATGTTGTCTGATTCGCTCACTACTAACATGGACGATTCAAGGGCTGAGGCGCTTGAGGAGGAGACTGACTGGACGGAGGAATCCGTGCCAAGCTTCCACGAGTCCAACAACCGCCATGACGACGACGACGACGACGAGCCACCCTGTGACACCATCGACATTGACGTATCCGAATCTTCCGGAGAGGATTCCATCGCCAAAGTTGCTGGAGAGGTCAAGGGAGCTGGAAGTGGCACACGTGTGCTCCGACCCACTCTGTCCAGGAAACCTGCTCAAGCCACGCAAGCGCCCAAGGCTAAACCAAGATCAGCTGCAAGTGGTTCCGGAACAGGACGAAGCGTCGCCGCTAGAACCGAAAACATGAAGACGAAACGTGTCATCGAGTCTGAAGACGAGGACGACGAGGACCCTAGGCCTTTGAAAAGGGCAAGTAAGCCACCCCGCCGTACCCGCCGCCAAGCCGTCGAAGAAGAAGAAGAAGAAGAAGATCTAAATGCAACTTTTCATGAGCAGCAAACCCAAGCTGCTGGAAGCAACGACGACGACGACGAAAAAGATGAAGGATGGGATGACGAGGAAGGGGATGATGTGATTGCCAATTTGGACGAAGAGCCGTTTAGCCAGCCACGACCTTGGCACCACTCGACTCCCCACGCTTCAAGCACTGGTTCCCGTAATCGGGTCAAGCGTATTAATGGTGTCACCGTATCTGCACCGATCAATAACAACAAGACAATGAGCGGGTTCGACAGTGGATTCGAAAGCGAAGACGATGATCCGAAGTCTCCCAACTTCTTCACCTATGCCAACTCGTGGGTCATTGACGGGAAGCTCTTCATTCGTGAACGCTGCTCGAAGAAGGAACACTTGTGAGTTTTGATTATTGTCTTTCCTACTTGTAATGCTAAGCTGTTGCTCTGTCTTGTATGCCTTGTCGAAATATTTATTATGATTGCTTCTACAGCTTCTACTGGACAATTAAGGATCCCGACTACGAGCCGTTCTGGGTCGTGACCAACCGGAAGCACGACGAGCCAATGATCTTCTGCATGGAGAACCAGACTAAAAAGTCCAAGGTCAGGGCCACAACCCTCATGATTGCTGGGGTCAAGGTTACAATTCCATCCTTGAACGACTGTCAGGACAACCCCGACGACGAACGCTTTTGGGACATGGTCAAGGCCTACCACATCGACGACGGGAAAATGGTATTCGCGGAATCTTGCGAAGGAGACGCTGAGAACATTGTGTAAGTACTTTGATATTTTTCTGTTGGAGTCGGAGTTCTCAAAATTGGGACAATTCTAATATGGTTTTCGTTATTTCCAGGGGACATTTCGCTCGCTTTGATTATGGACGCATCAACAAGATTTCGCTCGAGCGACGTTGGTACGCTGCCATCAAGTACGTGATGCTCAATGCCAAGGTGGAACCTCTGCCACAGGAATCTACCTGGAAGAAGCGCCAGTGGAAACAAGGACAAGGATGGAAGAAGAACCAGCAGCAGCGTCCGCCGTGGCAGCAAGAGGCTCCGTGGACTTCCAAGCAGGCTACGCCTTGGCCGCTGCAGCAGCCAGGTCAAGGACAACAACGCCAGCAATGGAAGACCAAGGGCCGTGGTCGCTTTGCCACTCGTTAATTTTTTCCCCAATTTTTTTAGCTCTTCGATTGGCGTGAATACCTGTGTGATTCTTTCATAACTTTGTTTGTTTCTTGATTCGGACGAATAATAATTGGTTAATTGGCTTACTCTAAAATGTTTTCGTGTATCATCAATCATTTTACTTATGGAACCAAAGAAAAGCATCTCGTACTACATAACCATAGGGCAAGCAACAACGTAGGGAAAATGAATCATGAAGGGAAAAAGAGATGAAAGGCCCGCAGGGTCTCCATTAGCAAGGCTGACGTCATGTCGAACGCATCCAGCTCTTCCGCGGCTTCGTCAGCCGGTTGTCACAAGTATATTAAATTTGTTTTTGGCCAAGTTCGTAGACAAGAAAAGTATTTCAAAGACACTTTACCCATTGTGTGTGCGAAAAGCGTATGTGCAGTTGACGTGCGAATGTTGCGCAGCTACTGGGCAGTTGGAGGAAAGCCATATTGCTCGCGAACGTGCTACTTGACCCAAGATTTGTCAACCGGGAGTTTCCAAGCTCGTCTCTTGCTCGTTTGGGAAACTTTGGAGCATTACAAAGAATTGCCCGATACCCGCCCTCTCGATTTAAACTATATTAAAGACAAGCTCTTGTTCTACTATCGTATGCTTATTATTGAAGCCTGCCGACGACCAAACTTGCGTATAGAAGGAACCCTTGAAGAAGGATTTTTTCTGACTTTACTTGACGGTAATCAAAGTTTAATCAAGTACATCAAACAGTTTCAAGTAATTGCCAAGGAGCCATTCGCCGTTGTCACCATCGATTCCTAATGGAGGACGAAAGCGTTCACGGTCGCTTCCATTCCCATGTTTCGTACAACTTTGATGCAGTTAAAAGTCAAGTGACCGAAAAGCTAGAGTTTCCTGACATTTCTGAAGTACATTGCTGCTGGGTACAGTTTGGTTTGGGGCGTCATCGTGGGCAGTGCTTGTCGTGTATATCAGCAAAACTTGAACATTTCGGTACAGTAAGCGCTCGCCGCCAATATTTGAATGCCCACTTACAAGTACTTTTCAGACACGACTCGTTCCCCGGTGCCGCTTACTGCATGTTCTTCAGTATCCGTTCGCCATGGTGCAGCAGCTGCAAACAGAGTTTGATTGTGCAAATTTGTTCGAGCCTTGACATGTGTGATGAATTTGTGCTAGGAGAGCAAGTGTACAGCAAGTCAAAAATTATAGACTACTTGTGTTGTTGAGATGGATCCAATTTTCACATCACAAGTTTTGAAAACCGACATTCAGAGAAAGTGTGTTCTCTCTTATGAACCGTATGTGACCTTAGTGACAGTTGAATTTATAGACGGACAAACAGTTTGCTGGTCTTGCGGCATTTCTAGAGTGGAAAACTGGATCCGTGATTGGCCTATTGAAGAAGTTGTTCATCACATTTACAGTTGGACGGTTGTCGTTTGTTACGAAACGCAAGTAAAAGTCTGGCACGAGTTTCTCTCCCGCCGAAAACCGTTCTGCTCCTCCTGCATCTACTCAACGTTCCAACGTTTCTCCACCACACCCCTGCATCCAGTTGGACCGGTATACACTGTCAACGCCATTGTTGATATTGTCCTTCCAAACGTTGAGAACGAGGAATGACGTTTCTACCCGGGTCTTAGAAGAAAGGCTGACGTCGGGAATGCATCATTCGATAGCCGGTTTTTGAGCAATTGCCATCAAATTTGAAAGAAAGTTTGTGTGTGTGTGTGTGTGTGTTTAGAGGAATCATGACTACTATTATTTCTGGCCAGGTAACGTCAATTAATTTCCGTTTTAATGTAGAGACGGCTAGTTTCGTTATCAAAATTAATTCACAAATTCGTTGGCGTTACAGATTCAGCCACCGGGCATTTACCGACGACTGCTGAACCGAAAGCTGCCATTGGTGTACTCGACCCACTACCATGAAGGTGACCTGTACGTGGACGTCAAGCGAATTGACCAGGACAAGGGCTATTTCCGTTTCTGCTTCGCCTTCATCGAAGGTATTCTGCGGCTCATGACCAAAAGATTGCTTTTTGGGAAGTGGGACGAAGGTGACGCCATTTCGACTCTGCTGGACTTGGAGGAAAAATTGTACTATCGCCAAATGGGTTTGGACAACCGCACTAGAGTTGTGCCAGGTGAAGTTGACAGCAAGTATTTTAACCGCCCGAATCTGTACATTGAAGAAAGATCATTTATGTGTCAAAAGTATCTTGTTTTTCGTAAACTAGAGAAAAGCCATAGCTTACAAATTAGCTTTGATGAGGCAGGGTATTTCATGAAGGATCTGGTTGACATTTATTTGAAACAAAAAGGGCCTAGTGAAACTTTGTATACTGGTATTTTGGATTGTCTTGCCATGCTGGCGCACAGTTACCAAGGATCTCAAATGTTTACCTTGGGAAGAGGGACTTTACGTCATGAACTACAGCGTTTCGAGCGTGTAACTCGGTTTGTTGAGCGCTACTATCCTAAACAGACAGTTCAAACGGCACCGTTGTCCAACGAATCGGAGACTAAATTTGATGTGTCCGAAATGTCCAAAGCCTTGGACGAGACGGTGAAAAAAGAAGAGGGAGATTTCGGAAGTTTGGATCAAGATGTGTGTGAGTGCGCTGATAGAAAAATTATTGTTTGAATGCATATGAACTGTTGAGTATCAATGACTGAGATTTTTTGAAGACTGTAAAAAATGAAACGAAATGCTTTATGTAAGGCGAATGTTACTAATGACTGTAAAAGGATTTTTAGGTTTGATTGACATTTAGGGAATGAAATAGTATGTATCAGTAGCTCAAAGACTGTTGACGCTTCCACAAAAAAGTTGAACGATTTTCATCGATGCCGATAAAAGTTGTGTAACTTTGAATAGGTTTGTTTCTAGGGAACGATATTTGGTGTGTCAATTGTACAATGGTATCTCTTGTTACTACAATTCTGAATGCTGAGTTTCATCGATGCCGAAAAAAGTTATGTAACTTTGAAAATGTCTGATTCTAGGGAACAATATTTGGTATCTCAATTGTACAACGACATCTTTTACTACTACGATTCTGTATTCTAAATTTTATCGATGCCAAATAGAATTCTAACGTTGTACATGAGCTCTTCTAGGTTGCAAATTCCATGTTTATACTTTAGCTATAAATTGGTGTTGCTATGACTATGAATGCTTCTGAAGTCTGCCAATACCGAAAAAATAAAAGAAAAAAAGTTAGTTGGTAACCATGGAAATAATTTATTGAAGCCAATTTTGAATTACATGTTGTAAATTTGATGCTGATTAAATAAATTTGATGAACACATTAAACCCTTACTTCTTCTCTCTTCCGCTCCGCAATTTCATCACCTCCCTAGCAGCTTCCTGACTAATAGCCTGTCCTCTAACCAAAGACATCAACTCCCTGAATCCCCGACGACACTGAACTGGCGCAGGACCCGGAAGCGGAATTGGGGAGTTGGGCAGCCTGATATTCAGCATTGCGACGGCCTGTCGATGGAACGCCGCGCGCCGCTCCGCCATATGAACTTGCTCGTCAACGTGTACCAATGCAGCTGATGAAGCGCTGCCAGCAACTTGAGCCGCTGAAGATGGACCTGCAATAGGTAGAGGACCACCAGAAGCGCTTCCAACAGCGGCTGAAGGTCCAGCTACAGGCGAATTCCCTCTGAACGGAGTTGAAGTGTTGGCCGGCTCGCCAAAGGATGATGCCGACGACTCGTCAAGGTTGTCATACGGCGGAACCAAAGCTTCTTCATCCCCATCAAGATGCTGCCGCCGTCTCCAGTACAAATACACTCGGCTGAGCAGCTTGTAAAGCACCATCCCGATCACTATGGAAACAAACAAAACTTTTGTTAGGCGCATTTTACAAAAACAAATTATTTACAACCGAATAATTCTTTTGCAACTTACCGATTCCAACAAATATCCAGGCCCAAGGCGGCAAGGTCCCGCTTTCTCCCAGCTCTGGCTCCACAGGTGTGGTCGGCGTCGTTCCTCCAGGGGTGGTACCTCCTGTTGTCGGGTCCTCCGGCGGTATGGTGGTACTTGACGGAGCGTTAGGCTGACCATAACAGTCAGCAAGCTTCTTGGCGACAGAAATGACCCAGTCATGGAGCTCGGTCCGTCTCAGCACACATTGACCTGGCGCCTCGTACACCAGACCAAATACACAGCCGTGTAAAACACATTCGTCGCAGTAAGAATAGCCAGCACAATCCTGAGAAGTAGGCATTTTAGTAAGGCGACACTCGTTCCAGTCTGACAATTACAAGACGACTGACTTACCATTGTCTTTGCCCACTCAATACCACATGCCAGCTCAAGCAGTAAAACTCGAATGAAAAGGAATCAGATTACAGTTTATCTTCATCCGGCAGACTCATTGATTTAATTTTCCGTTGCATAGTGATAATAATTTAAAGCAAAAATATTTTTTCCACATGTTAGGCATTCATTCACGCTTTCTTGACTACAAAAATAAATTTACCTGGAATTTATGCTTGACCAAACAGCTTAATGGCTAGATTAGGATTGGATTCAAAAGAGAGGCTTGTATGTTGACATGCGTGGGGTCCAGCATATAAAAGCAAGTCCGTCCAACACTGGACTTCAGTTCAATTTTGCCAACCGACCTGCTCTCATCAACTACCACTGACCAAGACTCTGAACAAGATGGCAGCCAAATTTGAGACCCAGGACGCTACCAAGACTCAGGACCAAGGCGAAACCAAGTTCGACGCCCAAGATCCTATCAAGACCAAGCTGTTGGACGGTGCCAAACCTGAGCCCCAGAATAATGTCCAATATCCTTACGTAAGTCCTGTTTCAAAATCATGTGGCACAAATACTGAATTTGAATTTAAAAAAGTACTATTTTCTCGTTTTTCAGTTTTACAAGCCCAAGCCTGCTTCCGTAGCCACCACCACCACCATCGAGCCTTCCATCATGGTCATCATGACGTCTGAAGCCGCCAAGATCAACTTTGAGTTCAAGTTTGCACCGTTTGTCGCCTACCATGTCATCTTGCGCTTCCTGGAAACCGACTTGGACTTGGACCTCATCGAAGGACCGCTGCGAGCCATTGACGGGATGCTGTACTCCAAGGAGAGATCCCAATTCATAGGCGAACCAAGAGAATCCTACATTAGCTGCTTCACCCACGTCAAAGTTCAGCTGACTCAAGACCAGAAGTTCATCACCATCACTTCTCATGGACAAAGTGTCAAGTTTCCAACCGAAGAGGCAGGTCAAGTCGCCTGGGACATCTATCACAGCATCTACTTGTGCGTAGCCATCATCGAAGAAGTCCTGGCCACTTCCCAGAGCACCATCGCAGCCTACAAGTTCAAGAAAGCAAACCCGGATCGCAAAAGTGTTGCCCTGATGAGACTCTTTGAACGCTTCTGGGTTGACAAGTAGCTGTTTCAAGATTCAATGTCAAAATGCGTTTTTTAAACATTTTCTCATTTTTGTATCAAGTGAATATTCATTTCAGTTAATCATGTTCAATTGTAATTCAATCGTGTTTCTTTATGTTCAATAAAATACTTTCAAGCATTAGAAAAATCCAACGCCGTTGCAGTGAAACCTTACTTAGCTTTCATATCAGTAAACGCCATCTACCGTCAGGCAACCCTTGTTTAAAGAGATCCATAAGCCACCTTTAGTTAGCATTATATGTACGGCATAAATACACTGAAGCTAACCTAACCTCCGCGCCATCTGTCGACGTGGGGAGGGAACCTCCCCCTCCATATAGCAACCCTTGGTAAGCTTTCATCCCCCATGCTAACAAACGGGAAACCAAAGTCATTGCCGTTAACCATCATTTCCAATGGTTAACAATTTTTTATAGTTTGGTTTGTTACGCTATTCTACAACATAAGAAAGAGCGCATCATCCATACACTACTCAACCTTGTAGACCTTCGAAGTGGCGCTAAGCCTCAAACCATTTACATCGTCGTAATTTACAGTAAAAGGTAGAACAAGGTTCCATGACAGGTAGCGCCAGTACCAAAAGTTGAGGCGCAGTGACCAATGGAGATTGCTGGAGCCCTTAGGAGGTTTGGGGGTTGGGGGTAAATTTTGGACTGATTCTGCCCGCATGGTGGCGCTTTGAACGTGCATTCCAAATGACCAAAAGTCTAGTATCTGATGTTTTTTGATGTTCAGAAAGTATTATTTGATCAAAATATTTGCTAATGCAATTTAGGTTTTCCAATTTCTTATCAAGCTTTTAAGCTGTCCATCGGACAAAGGCATAGAATCGGTGCTCCAACTTTTATACGCGTCAGAAGATCAATATAGTCCATTTTACGTGACCTACACTCGCCAATTCGTTCTACTCAGTCAAATACAAATCATCTGTTTGATTGTTGATTTTTTACTGGTAGTGTAAATCATCAAGAAACAAATAAAATCTTGCTTGCCCATCACCTCGCCGAGACAGAGTTGAAGGTTCTTGAATGAAGATGGTTTAGGCAGGAAGTGTTACATGACACAATGGGTTTATTCTGAGACAAACTCCTAACCTAAGGCACAAGTTGAAACATGTTGACTCTGCGGAGGACGGGAATGGAGTTTCAGAGACTGACTTCTCAACTCTTCTTCCCTTTTCAACTTCAACTCTTCTTCCCTCTTCAACTTCAACTCTTCTTCCCTTTTCAACTTCAATTCTTCTTCCCTCTTCAACTTCAACTCTTCTTCCCTTTTCAACTTCAACTCTTCTTCCCTTTTCAACTTTTCTTCCTTTTTCAGTTCTTCTTCTCTTTTCAACGCTTCTTCCTTTTTCAACTTTTCTTCTCTTTTCAACTCTTCTTCCCTTTTCAACTCTTCTTCCCTTCTCAATTCATCTCTTCTTCCCAACATTTGTTGCAACAATTGGAGAACGTTTACTATTACTGCTGACAGCATTTTTATCCACTCTACAAGGACTGCAGCTACGTCAAATTCAATTAAAACTATGACCCCAACACCCAGAAAAAACGTAAAAACAAATATTGTTTGTCCTTTAGAAGCCTTTAAATCAGCGTCAGCTTTTATCAAGTCGACGCCTTGGTTCATGGATTGGACGGCATCATTCCACTTGGTATTAAGATTAAACCAGATTTTCGAAGACCGCTCACCGTCTACTCCAGTCAGGTAAATCAAGGAGCTGAGGATTTCCTTCAGTTTGTCTATTTCGCTACCTATTTCTTTAGCCTTTATGTCACGTACTAACTGTAGCAGAACTTCGAGACTTTTGTAGCTAAACCCAGAATTTGTTTTCATCGACGCCTCGAGCTGAACCAGGAAAAGGTCAAATCGTCCTATCTTGTCGTTAGCTTTACAGAACCAGTCGTACCAAGTTTTGTCGGTAGTCTTGATTTTGGCCACAACTCGTGCTACGATTTCCTTAAAAACTGTATCAGCTTCCCCCATCAGGCCTTCCTGATACTCGCGAATCTCCAACTTGGCACCTTCAGAAATGGGACATCCAAAGCCTTCAGGGTCGGCAGTTTTGAACTCAAAAGAAGGGTTGTTTAGAAGCTGCTCTCGGATTCGATTTCTCCGGGTAAGACCTTCCATGTTGCTCAGTTTGCCGTCTTCGTTGATGTACCTGGAGAATCCAATGTTGGAATACTTGCCGTCCATCTTCTTGAGCCAACCGTTGTTGAATAGAGCGTTAATTGCGGATTTGCGGTTTTTGTCTTCAGATTTTTTAACGATCTCTTGTTGAGCTAATTTCAGAAATTCGGCAATGGCCTCAACAATGTTGTCGTCTTTAAATTTTTTGTCTGGATTCTCTTCGGGATTTGAGTACTTGGTAACTAGCAGGAAGACGCCGCCATTAAATATGTCGTAATTGTGTACAAACTCTAGGACTTCAGGAACGATTCCGTCAGTGAATTTGCTCCGGTCGGCTTTGGGTTTGATGGTGTCGTAGTCAACAACCACTATGATTTTCACTCGTTCAGCATGTCGGATGATTTCTGTAAGGTATACGCCCGTCGCGATCTCATTGGAAGTTCCTCGAGTGTCAGCAAAGCCGGGACAGTCATAAATGGCGAGCCTCGGTTGGTCCGGGTCTGTGAACAATTGTGGGGAAATAGTGTCCGACTGTAACATGGGAAGTTCTTTCTTGTCTGGGTTTACTTTGACGTTGGTTATCTTCCTCCCGAGGTACATTTCATCCTTAGAAGATTCTAGTGAGGAGACGTCTCCGAAGAGAATCTCCATCATGGTCGTTTTGCCAGTTCCAGTTCTGCCAGTTACAAGAATCACGTCACGGCGGGCGTCGTCCAGTTTAAGTTGATGGTTCTTCCGCAAAGCGATTACTTGATCCTTGAAGGACTTCGTATTGTTGGCGGCTGCTGCAACAAAATCACAAGATTAAGCATTCAAGCAAACCATACTTAACCAGTATATAATTTTACAGCTTGTTTCAACAATAACGATGGGAAGAGAAATGATGTATATTTGTAAATTATCACTGACTGAAACGCTTGAGGACTTACTGGCAGACGCTGCTTGAAGTTGCTGCACGGAAAGCAGAAACAATATTGCCGTTGACACATCTCTAGCAGTTACAACTTTTCTCATTTTCAAAGAGTAAATTTTGTGGCGGTTTTGAAACCAGTAAATTTTGCTCTATCCTCGAGGAAGTCAAGCATCTGGAGTATGGGTATTTTGTCTTGCTCAAACGGCAGCTCTAAATGGATCGAAATCCAAATCTCAAGTCAATTCCAAGGTCCTCATGATGAAGTCAATGTTCCGTATGTGAAAGAATCTGCGATATATTTTATAATAAAACGGCCATACCAAAATTATCTGGTTCGGTACTTTTACACTCCTTATCTGGTTGACAGGTCGAAATGAGTGCATATAATTCGCAATGTGGAGAGCATATGTGCAGAAAACCAACTTTTCTAACATCGAATGTTATCATTTTACCAGGTGGCAGCGAGATATCGATAAGCTGTTTTCGTTTTGTGATTGGGACAACTGGATTTAGAGGATGAAATCGAAATTTTTCTATCAACAAATAAAGTTGTGCTCTTTGGAGTTTTGGAAACGACCATAAAGTAAAGACATGTGTACCTTGCGAAATCTACTGGAAACTAGAAAGAAACCTCTGGTTTCATCGTAACGTATTTTGAATGGCAGTACTCCAAAAAATGACAAACAACCCAAGTAAACGTGTAGCATTTGCATTGACCAGTGTAATTGAATTCGGGGGGAAGTTGGGCAATCGGACAACATTTTGTTATGGTTATTGCGAGAAAATAACACACGTAATTTGCTAGCGATGCCTTTGACGAAGGCTTATAGGAATTAGAAATGAACTGAAGGTAGGAACCCAGATACTCGGTAGTAATGAAGATCGCAACAGGATCGCAACGGGATCGCAACAAAGGATCTCAACAAAGGATCTCAACAAATCTCAACAGGATCTCAACAGTGGAGTTTCAGTTAGGTTTAGTTAGGTCAGGTTTAAAAAACCTGGGTTAGAAACCGGTGCCAGTGGAGCAGGATCTTATTTAAAACCCACTCCGCAACTCGGAGCATCGCACCGGTTTGTAACCAAAGTTTTGAAACCTAACCTAACTTAACCTAATTGAAACTCCA
>JAQGBJ010000471.1:0-40645 GCA_034698345.1 Sphaeridia pumilis | reverse complement strand
ATACATTGGCGGCGTGGGGCACATCAGGACCACCACCGAGGCCCTGCGCCCAGGGTTACGGACATTTGCATGGCCGGGGCGGGATAGGAGGAACTGAAACACACAAAAGAAGCTTTCATTAGAATTCATTGCATCCATTTACCCACGCTTCTTCGTTAAGCTCGTAAAAGTAATGAGAATAGAATTGTAAATAGAAAACAGAAATTCGATACCGCCTATCTACCCTAACCTCATGACTGATAAGTCACGTGCTTCTTCATATGCCACATCTACTAAAAGTAAACTGCTGATAATAAATATATAATTTGATGAACGTTGCACAATCAGCCTCACGAGGAAGTGAATTGGGCATCAATTTGCCGCATGAACTATGATCTCGTCAAGCTATCGACTCCATGCTCTCAGCTAGTGGATGCATATTCATCTAGAACAGTTTGCTACTTCTAGCTAGTGACCCGACTCAACTCAACTTCCCTCGGCCATAAAGACAACGACTATTGGCAACGTTTTTAACTTGATTGCCATCTTGGCACTCATTCCGAGACGAATGCAACTCTTGTTTACAAAACGACCAATGCTGATGACGCCAATGGTTTTTATTTCGACTCGAAAGCAGCGAAGAAAATGGTACGGAGAAAGCCAAAGTACTGCAGGAGCGAACCTGGCTGAGTGAGTTGCCGTTGTCGGAGTATTCGGTGCCTCTCGCAGCCCGAAACGCCCTTCGTAGAGGGTAAACAGCGCGGTGGCATTCGAATTTATTACCCTTGACTGCACGAACGACAACAACAAAACAAAGCCAAGCCAACTATTTTTAGCTGCGGTCAGAGGCTTTCTTCCATGTTGATAACTATCAATTCCCTATTAGCTTCACATGCCATCCATTTAACATTGCATCATTTCTCATCGCAATTACGTTAGCATGACAATCCGTACAAGTCGTTCAAGTCAGGTAACAAGAAAATACTATTATGAGATACTCGCCCGCTAACGTCACGTGTACCCAAGGCAGCGTGGCTCTAGGAACGTAGACATGGAAGCAATTACTGATTTCGGTAAACTTGATTCCAGCCACTACTGGAACTATTTACTATTTCAGCCTTGTATTTGTTTGTCGTCTGTATTTGACGGTTGTTGTATAATCTAAACTATGTCCCTGGACGCCATACTGGCGCTGGAAACGTATAGAATCTTCGTCAGTCAATCTCAGTCAGTAAACATGACGAGGATGATAACGACAATTGCGTTCTTGATAGATCCCAGTGATCCACTTGAGTCAACAACGTGATATTTCCATGGGTAGTTGGTAAACTCGAGCATATATTTTCTTATCCATTGTATAACTACCAACTTGATCGATGCCATTAAAACTGCTGAGCAAATGCTCTAGCTGTGAGAAATATGCTTGATGACTAATCGTAAATCTCTGAGCCATCCCAAAGCCTTTTAAGAAGCAAGCTTAAAGCTGGATGATTTGGACGGGCGACGACAACCCAAGTCGATCTTGGTTGAGTTGTAGTATAAGCAGTTATGTATTCATGTTTGACCCCAGACAGATTCTGTTACAAAGCTATATATTTCCAAATGTGTGTACGTGACAGATCACTCGACCATAAGAAATTAATACCATTTCCAAGAAAAGAAGTAAAAACTTTTCCATTCTAACGCCTTGCATGCAACCACAATCTGGTCATTGTCAACGCACATTCGATGCTCGCTCTCAAAGGCTTGTTTGTAAAACTAATAGTCATTGTTTAACACGGCAAATTAAACACGTTGAACGCAAGATGATGAATTTACTTGGCAAACATGTGCTTGGCTCCAAACGGCGCGATTACGCTGCTGACTACCGTCAACTATTATCCTGGGTCAACTACGTCTATTTTCTGGACAAATTGCTTATTAGGCTCTTTATCAGTTGTCAACCGAGATATGATATGGAACAAACAGCTAAAGGATTCTAGAATTCTCGACTCTCAATCCCGCTTACATCAGTTGAATGCAAAGTTAACGTCGCATCACTACTATATCGCCGTATAGACGACAAATGTTGATAGTCTACAGAATCGCCTGAGCTAGCAACTTGTCCTATCTAACTTGTATAAGCAGTGATAAAAACCTCAAGCATTCTTCTCGTTACAAAGCTGAAGCCTGATCAGGTTATGCAAACGGTCGTCGTCGATGCATTCGCCAGTATTTACCACAATTTGATATACCTATAATACTGCTGGCCATCAAGAAGCTACTTTCAAACCTGTTATATGTATCTTTTTTATTATATATACGCCCAACAACTCGCTTCTTGGCGACCGACCACTTTGATGACTTTGAACGAAGAATGAGAATATCAAATAAAAGAATACAAAGGTGGCGAGCAGACAACAAATCTTGCTCCAATATATAGACCATCGTCTAGAACTTTTGTAAACTTTGAGAACATGATTCCCTCTAGCATGACCCTACCAAATCCTTCAATTTTACATCAAGACGCTGCTTCAAGCGCCATGCTCAGCAGCGCTGATATGCATAATCTATGACGTTCTTCAAAACAGATGGTCCTACAAACCCAATTCTAACTAGCCTACGAAAATTTTCAACACCTTTTTTAGATCCTCATACTTGCTGGCTATGATTGGCGAATGAAAACTTGACGGACTTGGGCTCCTGACACTTAGTCAAGACTTAATCAAGAATCTTAGAATTAGTTGTATGAAAATTGTATAAAATGAATCAGACTTACCTCATCTCCTTCTCGTTTCTCATGTTACTCAAAATTAAGGCAGGCATTTTGCAGCTGAACTGATTAACGTGGATAAAGTTACAACTTGAAGAATTATTATTTGTGGAGAGATGTTGCGTTAAATTACTCGTTGAAAGAGCACTAATACTCATAATTTAGCAATCACAGAACAATAGGCTTCCCTGCCGCACCTGGTTTTCTCAAAATATAATTTTAATCACCTTACAACAAACTGCACCGAAAATTTGCTCCGACTTGATCCTATCAACTCCAATGGTCAACTGCGAGAAGACGAATATTGGGACTCTGGTGTGAAGCCTCAATTTATATCGTCCTCGTATCATATGGTGGAAGCGGGTCGCTTTTCTCCAACGTCTCCCAACATGCAACCTCCTCAACTTGCCCACACGTCTCCCCTGCCAACGAGAATCAATACAACACGTTGCGCTGCTCCTCTGCTTTTACTGCACTGCACCAATACACAACTTCCAACACACGTTTTCTGCATGCATACATATAGGCGAAGACGTCCCTTTATAAATACAGCTTCTAAAAGTTCTAGAAAGAAAGAACGTGCGCTAGAACAACGATAGATAGCAACTACAGCTAGCAACAACGTTCGCCCGCCACCACAGCTGCTTTTCGGTCCCGACCTTGCCCTATACTACTACAAGAACACGTATATTTATAGTTGGGGCACACGATATGCAAAAACTATAGAAGCAACGAAAAATTGGCAACGTTTCATTGTATGCAGAAACTTTTCGCATAAGAAAGCCTTTAGGGCGCGACTCGAGCAACTAGGATCCGAACGAATACGCTACAACCCGAATGACCATTCATAAACATAGGCTGAGAGGGGAAAAGTGACTGGCGAAACATAACGTTGCGAATCTGAGAAAGACGAGATGGCACACATCTTGATAAACGTTTACAAGTTTAATTACTTGTATCCAAAAACATGTCGTACAAACAGCTTCGTAATCAAATCATCTAGTCGTAAACTTAACATAGACTATAGTAATCGTCTTTCTTCATCGACACCCATATATAGTGACTCGTTTCGTGCGGTGCCGATGACAACCAACAACGACAATATACACATAAATACTATTAAAAATAGTAACTATCTTGATAACTATACAATTCTGTGTACAAACCACGTTGAGTATAATACACATTTAGAAAAATTACTGTTAATAACAAGATACTTCATCCTCTCACCCATACAACTATTACATTACATTTCAGCAGCACTGAGACAGTTAGAGACTCAGAACCGTCATAATAAGAAAATAGTTTTTCTACTATTCAACTCAACAGTATTTTCTACCTTCTTGATAACTTGATCCTATCAATCAACCAACTTGAAAAGTTTTTAGACGGCTCTAAAGCGTTGTTCGCTTTCACAATTCTTGTCGTCTTTCATCTCTTTGACAAAACTATAGTAAGCATTGAAGCGACTCACACGAAATACAATTTCTAATGATAAAAACTTAAACAACATATTACTCATGACACACCTAATTTTACCTACATGATTGGTACAGGTGGTGAGACAAATCGTGTAGAAATTAACAAAGAAGAATAAATAACAGGATAAACCTCTTTGACATCAACAAATTGTTTTCGTCAAGTCAAGGTGATGGCATTCTGAACCATAACACTACAAAGATACTTAACAAAAAGAATCATAATTTATCAAACTGACTAAGGAAGATACGCAATACAAAGTTACGTTTAGTGAGTGGGGAAGCTCTGCAGTGATGATAATTAAGTACTACTGACATTATTTTAGCCACCCAATATTTCTGACGTCGCCTGTCATGTTTCCTGCTATCCGAGCTTCAAAGGGAATTAAGTTGTTGCATGACGGCTTCAGGTTTCAAGCCGACGCTGCTTGAAACTTTGAGATTTGACAAATGTAGAAAATCCTGGTGTAGGTCACAGAGAATGATGGAAGCACGCTGCTTCAATAAAAACTACAACCTTAAGGCCACAATGCAGCGTGCTGCCAGGAAAAGGATAAAAATTTCGTCGTCCAACTTGCTTCAATTCATCCATTTTTTGCAGTTCGAAGCGCCACAGAAACAATGGATTTTGTGCTGATCGTCTTCGACTTCGAACTTGTAGTCATACGCCAACTCTTCTCCCCGGGAGATCCTTCGATTGGCAAAAATTATGATTCTCAACTCTCTGTCGACTTCAACAGTTTCGGCCACACAGTTCGGGTCACACGAGTGGTTGATGTAACGCGCTAATCCTCCGCATAACGTTGCATCGATGACCCTTTCATCATCGACTCGGAACATGTAAATGCCTCGGTTCTATGGAAAAGCAATGATAAATTAACAAATCCTCGTAAATTCAGAATTCAGAAGCTTGGAAAGTAATACGCACCTGAGATTCGTATCTTTTTTCTCTTGCCTCAGCCAGTTCAGATCTAATAATTTCTCCGATATATTCGATAACCATAGTGTGTTTTTCAATATCACGAGCAGCATACAATCCCAGTCCTTGAATTTTGGACCTACAAAAAGTCATTTTTGAGTGAATAAAAAGAAATTGAAGTCCTGTATTGTGCTTAGGTTCAAGTACTAACCTTGCCAAATACACGTTATTTCGCCATTCCTGCTTCATTTTCTTGTACTGGGATGATTTTGAATGAACAAACTGCTTCGAGTATGGACAAACGGCCTCACTGGTTGATGAAAATACACTCATACTACTGACTGTTGAAGACGGACGTGTAGACGTTCCACCGGTACGTTGCGTGTGTGGACGCTTAAAATGTGTCCTCAGTTTAGGCTCCGATCTAGCACATCCTGTAGGGTTTATGGCCAATGGGAGTTCCAACAATGGGTTGCGGCCATATTTGAACTGATAATCTGTTAATGTTTCGATTCCGGGCAGGGACTCTAACACCTATTATCAAACAATACTTCTTAGGTGAAATTCAGGTCAGGTGTACATGTGCGTCATTTGAATATGAAAAACCTTACCCTCACTATCGCAGGTTCCGTAAGGCCAAAAAGATCTTCACCTGTTATATATTTCGGAAAGACTTTGATTATATTCGAACTGTTCCGCAGAGCAGCAATCCTATCCAGCACTTGATGCCACGCGCCTTGTGCAGTGGGAGCACGATACACAGCGTCTTTCAATCCCTCTTCTTGTGGAGAAATGCGAAATTCAGGCTTCCCTTCTGCCTCATGAATCGAACATATGTATTGACATCGCCTATTACAACGCTGCATACTCCAATAAAATCGAACCTGCAAAGATATCATGTTTGGATTAATACAGTGACAAGTGACAACTACCACAAATGGAGTTCCAAATTTAGACACTTACGATCTTGTAGCCAATAGGAAATATACAATTCGCCGTGTGAAAATTTTGTAGCTGATGAGGCAGCAACTGACCAACACTTAAGAATATTAAAGACCCAACACGAAGTAAATGGTGTTGATCGGCATGATGCATAACTGCCGCTACTTGGCGATTTTCATCGCGTTGAATGTAAACACGCCTGTACACAGACAAGTTTGTGAGTTCGTTTTCTTTCGCCCCTTTTGGCGTATGAGCAGTGCAAAACACCGTCTGTAAAACAATAACAATCAAGACTGATTATCAATATCTAAATAGGCAGAGTCGGAGTTTACCGATTGCTCAAGTACCTTGTCCTTGTAAAATGTACATCCGTCTTTGATGGCACACCCTAGATGATATACAGACGAACAGCGGACTTTGAAGCATTTAACGGTGGCACCTTTCTGTTTACAAGCTACACAGACTAGAACTGAACTGTGCTTCAAAGCATTGTCGACATTCATCAAGGCTCCACTCTCAGTTTCATATACTTCTTCCGACCATAATGAGCAATTCAGATGTAGCCATTTGTCGACATCGTAATTCAGTAACCTAAAACATTATTGATACTATGAACTTAGCTGCATTGCTTTATCCAAGCAAAATGACATTCAAAAACCAAAAATAATTACCTTCCCGGACCATCTGAAACACCATCTCCATAATGATGACAGAACATGCACTTTCGTTTGTCATCAGGCATCGTTGACGGAGTTACAGTAATCTTCATTCGGAACAACATCTAGAAATCAATGAAACGTTACATTTCAGAAAATAAAACAAATCGAGAATACTAACGTACCTCGTTTACTTCCTTCTCCCCAGGCCGTTTGTTCTTTGGTGCATTTAAGAGACCTGAGTTCCATCTGCGATACCTGACTCCTTTCCATCGTTTCTCTGATGGTTCACTTCCTTTCCTCATTGAATCATGGCCTAATTTCCGCTTGTTGTCTCTCAAATCGAACGAGTCCGCGGATTTCAACTGTTAAAATATCGAATGGAATAAGAACAGTAATTTCAACGCTATAACTTTCAACCACCAATACATACCTCGTCAGGGGAAAGCTGAATGTTTCGTTCACCAGTAAACTTCAGAAGACATTTGGAGTTACAGAAGTACACTTCGTGCGAATCTTCCAAAATCTCCGGTACAAACCCTGGTAAATCGTCCACAGTCTTCTTGATAACATTCTTGAACAACAGTGTATCACATGATCGGCAAAATTTCATTCTTCCGTTCAAAATTCCCTGGACATCCACAATTTCATTCCCATCTTTTCCCTGGTAAGTGGAGATATCGAACGTGCTGTCAAATGCGTGATCCGAAACTTGAACGATAGAAGGTGCCGAAATGGCCAACACGTTTGCAAGGTTCGTCAGTACATCTTGTATCTCTCCAGCTGCAGCAGTGGTTAAAGTTAGGGTTACTGTAACGCTGTTTGCTTCTTTTAGGGGTGACGATGCCTTTGAACGTATGTGAAATGTTCCCGCATTATTGATGTTCTCCTTGTCCTGGAAAATAATATAATTTATTATAACGACAATAGGTGAAGATAGAAAAACCATTTGACAGAAGCAAAATTCACCATTTCATCTCGCAAAAGCCTCAATTGATCTCCCTTCGATGGCCGAATAGGAACTGGAGCAAATATTGGAATTACAGGCGAACTGCGTAGATACTGGCGATCATCTGCATCGACCTGACTGATGAGCTTCAGTCCTGCAAATTAAGGAAACGCTCAAGAGTTAGTAAGTGAATTAACAATCGTTGCATCGGTACACATTATCACTAACCTGGATACTCATCACCGACATCTGCACTGATTTCAGGAGAAGAACAACTAACAATAGTATCAGGAGTGCTGGCATCTCTAAATGGAGTAGGTGGTCTATCTTCAAGAAGATCAGCACCTATATCACAAACAACTTGAGTATTTTCACGAACACAAGATTATGATCTCAGTCTCAAGCAAACAACTTACCCTGGTAACTTGACTGCATTCTCGGAGTCGCAAATTCTTGGTTATAAAATCCTCTGTTCAAATTAGGCGGAGGAGGTGGTTCCACTGGAGATTCCCGTCCAAAGGGTTTGCAGCTATAGTAGTCACCTTCTCCAGATACATAAGCACTGCCCAATTCACCACCTAGCTCTCCAGTGCGGAAGTCATATCCCATATGATGAAGTTTCGCGTAATCACCTGATCCAAAAATTGGACAGACACTATAATTTCGACATAACTCAGGTTCGGTAATAGTGACCGCCGGTAGCTGCTTCATTTGATTGATGACGTTTTCCATATAACTATCATAGTCCTCCTCCGGCTTGGAGCCCTAAGATGATGTTTAGACTGTTAAAATAACCACAGCGGATGATGAAGCTTCAGTTTTGGAGAGAGCTACTTACCTTTCGCATTCTTTTCTTGGGTGGACTATTTTGTTCCTTTTGAGCCCCCTGGCGCTTTTTTGCCTGGTACTGTCTCCGCTTAGCTTTTTTGGCTTCGTCCCCAGGCTTTTTATTATCTATGACCGAAGCAGCAAAAATTAGCCACAATTTAATATTCGAAGAGCATTTCATAAAAATGCCAAGATACATACCTGGAACGGTAGAAACAGCATTCGTGTCGCTTGCCACTTCATTTATGACATCTGCAATGGATGATGTACTGGTCAGTGGCTTAGAATCAAGCGTTACTGGTGGAGCTTCGGGTTTTCGCGTGACTGCTTCCACTACACGAATTGGAGTAGATTGTATAGGCGTTTGAATAGGCTGACCCAAGGTAGTGGAAGTTGTAACTGTGACGACTGAATTGGGCATGCCCTTTAGTCCAACTGGTGTTACTGCAAGCAAAGTGAATTAGTATCCGAATCAACGATACTTTGATTCAACATTTATACATTAAATATATCAGCTGCATCAGTGATTCTGAGCTCACCTTCAGCTAATTTGGGTTCAGTTTTGATAGAGACTTGAAAGGGCGGAGCAGCAGGTGTAGCAAGTGACGTTGGACGACTCACTGCAGGGTTTGGTTGCGGAATTCTGGAAGCGGCTTCAGACAATTGCGATGTTTGAAGAGGTGTCGCTCGAGGTTTTGAGAACGTGGAAAGTGAAAAACTGGAATTGTCTGCTGGCGTTTGATGTTTACTGGCGCATCCAGTATTCTGAAGTAACTGCTTGAGTAATGCATTTTGAGATTCCGATTGGGCATTCTTGGACGCTAACTGCTGTTGATTACTAATAGATGTTGAGAGCCTTGGAGCATTGAGGACCATTGGCGTCGGGTTAATACTTTGCATGTTCACTGTAGCAGGTTTAAGCTCTGGGCGGCTGAAGACAGTTATCAACGAAACCGAAGGGTTCTGAACGCCATGTGATACAGAGCTTTGTAGAGTTGGAATCGGCAAGGAAGCAGTACTGACCGCATCTGCGACAAAGGATGTTAAAGATGTCGATGAAACGACAGGTTGGCTCATTCCGGAAACACTGGATGAGTTATACATGGTGTAATTCGATGAAGCATCTCCAGAAGAAACTATCGCATTCCCTCCAGCTTGTGTTTGCATGGGTCTGTATCCTCCTAAAACACCTACATTAGCCTGATACGCACTTGATGGTGGTACTTCTCCAGAAACTGTCGTACTGAACGTCATTGGAGCCAATGAACTGTTCGGAACACTAGCTTGCAACGAGGTAACAGTTTGAGTAGAAGTCCGTGGATCTGTCATGTTGTAGTGGACAGGGACTGACATTTGGCTACTAGAAACTTGTACACCTGACATCTGAGAATTGCTATTAAGCTCCATCATGTCAGGTTTCATGTCGACTTGAGAATCTGCGGGACAAAAAACTAGTCTTTTAAAGTCATCTTAATCATAAGAATATTTGGCAGTGCTTTATGTTACTTACCATATGAACTCCTACTTGCTGAATCGCTTTCGAGCTGTTTAGATTTAAGCGCAGGAACACCCGAAACGACAGTACCAGGTGACACCAACGAACTATTAGCATGTAACTGAGGTGGATCTTCCATACAGTTCCGAAGTTCTGTTCCACTGGAATCGGTTATAGCATTGATTACAAGTGATGAACCTGGGCCAGACGTAATAGCGGAATTCGCATCAACATGATTAGCCTCGGATGCTATCGTTCCCTGTGTGACTTCATTTTGAGTTGGCGTAACGGAAGACGAGGATGATGGAACGGCACCGTTCATCACAGAAAATGGGTTACCACCCCTCAGGCCCAGCTTAAACGGTTGATCGAACCAGGAAAATGTGGGATACGGCAAGATATGAGGATTCGAACCCCCACCTCCTCCGTTATTGTAATCGACGGGACCAGGTTGTTGGTGTCCAGGAACCATGTCTACAAAAAACCGCAACATTAGATGTAAATTCCTACAAAAAGAAGACTGATGTGGATCGCTTACTTTCATCAATCACACTAAAATGAGGTCCTCCACTATCGGATCCCATAGACTGACAAATAGTTTGCATCCCAGTAGGAGTGTGAGGTGCACTGCCCATGCCTCTTGGTGTTAACGGATTTTCGACGCTTTGAGGTCTGTCAGGAATCGGACTAGATACACCGATGCTTCCACTCCCTGACGGTCTTCTCATTGGTGATGATGCCGGGGAAACACGATTCTGGTTCATCATAGTCTGGAAACAGGTAGAGAATAATGGATTATTTTGTGTTTAAGAACCAGCTTAATGAACATAAGTCAACATTGAAGTAAATCTTCAGTATTTGTAACATCAGACAATCATTGCATCTAAACGATCGATTTAAAATGAAATCAAGTCAAAAGTAAGGTATCTGAAGCTCTGGTACGGCCCGATACGCTAAACAAATGTGTTTGCATTTGTGCCCAACTGAAAAGAGATGCGTTTGCAATGTGCCCGTGAGTCAGAATATGGTTCACAATGTGCCCCATTGTGAACCATATGGTTTACATTGTGCCCCGTTCAATTCAGGTCGGTTTACATTGTGCCCTCTCCTATCTCAAGTTGGTTTGCAATGTGCCTCTTGTACATCAAGACGGTTTTCAATGCGAGCCCATATTCATCTCTAGCATTTCTTTGCGATCTCGAACGGAAAAAGCTTTCCTTATGCCAGCTAACATGGTGTGTGCATATATACAAGAGAGATGTGTGGGATCATTCCAACTTCAATTCCAATAACATAAATAACGATACCCGACCAATATTAAAGTTAACGGCAGTTAAGAATCAACAAGAAAGTGTACCTGTGATCCTGGTGGGCTGTTTAAGCCACCCATATGGTTGACTGGCAGAGGGCTTCGCAAGCTCGGAACCATGTTGATATTCATAGAGTTTGGACCAGTAGGACTTTGATTTGGGAAAGGAACTCGCTGAGGATTTCCACCCATAAAATGTTGATTCGGAACTGCATTCATATTCTGAAACTGAACAGGATGACCTCTAGGGCGCATTCCCATTTCTGGAATCATTCCTCTCTGCTGAAATCTTGGTGGGGCATTCATCATACTGTGGAAATGCGTAAAAAGTTCACTCTCATGTTCAGGTCCACAATGTGGAATGGATAGAGCAAGTAAATTACCGAAGTTGATCTGGTGGAATTGACCTCATGCGCTGATTGTCCATGTACCCACCCCGTTGCATCCCACCCATTGGACGTTGATTTCCTCCCATCATGGGATTTCCCTGGTGCTGATTCATCATAGGAGCTCCAGGCTGTTGAATTTGCATAGACATTCGAGGCTGCATTCGACCTTGCAAATTTCCTTGAGGACCACCCCCTGGTCGCATACCAACGTCAGTCATAGGGCTGAAAGGCCTATCTTCCAAATGAGGAGTAAGTGGTCCCATAGATCCGCGGGGAGAGGCTAGAGCAGCAGTTGGACCAGGGCTAGGAGCTAATGGGCTAGCCATGGGTGAGTGATGTTGCATTAACGGGGAAGAAACTGGTGCACCCATGGGTGCAGGGCTCAAAATTGGTGATTGTGGGGTGGAGTGCATAGGAGACTGGTGACTTCCTCCCATTGGCGAAGGTTGAGACATATGCCCCACAGGACCCTGTGGCCCTGGTCCCACATTTGCCATTTGCTGTCGTTTTTGATGCTTATTTTGGTAATCCTGAAAGAATGAAACAAGATTGAACCAATTAAACGACTTCTCATTTAAGTGGAAATTCCACACCATATATCATTTTCACGAAATCATGTATTACCGTCATTAAGCTGTTATGCTGACGATTTTGCTTCCGGGCTGAATCTAGATGCTTCTGTAGCCCGCCAAGCTCCCTCACCACTCGCTCTAATTCTGATGCATCGTTTTCATTCAGATCATTCCCGTTTTTCTTTGCCTGCCGCTGTTTTGATGACAAAGACTGGAAAAAGAAGGATTTTGTGTTCGGTTGCTTGACCTACTTTGTAGAACTCGATCAAATGGAAACTCACCTTTTTCGTTTTCCTTAGCTTTGCGACTTCCTCTTCGTAATATTTTAGCTGCGTCGACACCACGTGGTGCTGATGATTAATCCACTTTTCGTACTCCACCTGCATTTGGCGTTCTTGATCGTTAGAAGGATGCTCTGGAGGCATTGGAGGTGCTGGTACTGACTGGGCATGGAAGTTTGGTAGTGGTCGCCCTTGCGCAATGTTCATATTGGAGGTGTTTCCTTGGATAAGAGCAGGATGGAGAGACACTTGGTGTTCTGTTGACATGACTGGGCGTCGAATGTTCGGATCTCCAGATTCTGCCTGCCATTGGTTACTTTGCAGCGGTTGTGACATTTGGGATTGCATAGGTCGAGCAAACTGCCCTGGTTGCGGTGGTGGAGGAAGACAAACTGAAGCTGCAATCATTAAATTCATCAGCATGAAGCTCTGAGAATCACAATCGATACAGTATTGACAAAAATATACCTGCTGGAGGAGACAAGCTCACGGGAAGATTTGCACTTCCCATTACATCCGCTTTCAAACGCTCGAAGTCGAGGTCGCTTAATAACGGCTCCTCCGAAGAGGTACCAAGGGTCAAAGGGTCACGTCTTTGCTGCTCTCTTTTCTCTTGTTCCAACAGATCTTCCAGCAGTAATGGCTGTTCCTAGCAAGCACAGAAGTATATTTCATTCAGGTTTACGGAAGTATTTATCAGAAAAGATTGGAACACGTGCAGAATATTTCGTAAACAAAAAATTAACTTGTAAAACATCTACTCCACAAGCCGTACTTTCATATGCAGAAAACATCTATTGCTCGAGCCGGGTCTAGAAGATTTGTCTACAAAGCGCTAGTTTACCTGAAGGAGAAGAGTTCTACGGTGATGTTGCGGCATGACTGGATCGCAGGAGGAAGGCAGCAACTGTGATAGACCCTGATGGTTGGGCTGCCTAAGCCCCATGCTATCAGCCAGTCCCACGGGAGAACTTAAGCCCATGCCCACACTCACCACTGAAGATACTGATTGCAAACTGACACCACCACCATGCATCCCGATCTAATGTTTCAGAAAAGGCGAAAAGTCAAACAAGACCAACAATTTCTAAAAGCTACAAGTCAATATTGTCTTTCAGAATTTCTAAACGCAAAAATCAAATGCTATCATGCATGATCCTTCGGAAACGGAAATACATGTATCTCCACGAAATACGGCAATCCATATAGAAACGCCAAAATAGGATATATGTTAATCAATCGAACTACGAAAAAGTTCCATGCAAAGTTGCAGAAGAAGAAAATGGGTTACTTGTGGTCGTCCCGGGTATGGTGGTGGCGGTCCTGGATACGGGGGTGGTGGTTGAGGCCTCATGGATGACTGTGTTCCAGGAAGGCCACTAGGTTGAGATGAAGTAGTTCCCATCTGCGAGAAATTAGCTTGACCGGGCGGAATCGGTGCGTTATGCGAGGGTGTACTCGTGCTGATTCCATGAGAATTCGGAGGCAAATTTTCTGCGATGGACCCAACAGAAGAACTCTGTTTGTCATGATTCCTATTTCCAAGTTTGATAGTTTTTAGACATAAAATAACGCATCACTACTTTTTTATTGATCCATGGAGTGCATGCTTACCCGCTCCTCTTCGAATCCTTATTTTCTTCTTTTTCTTCGTCCTTGTCTTCTTCCAGATCAAGATTGTCTAAAATATTGTTTTTGTCTCCCTCACCGGCTTGATCAAGTTCTGGATCGGCATACTCCAAGATATTAAAATCACTGGAAAAGCTGAGAAATAGTTCATCGTCATCGATTCCCATGTCAGCAAAATCGTTGGCTTCAGCTTCTACTCCTGCATCATTATGCTGCTCCTGCTCCAGCTTCTCAAGCTCTGCTGTGACACTTTCCGGTAACTCGTGATGTTCTGTAGAAGAGGTCATGCTCATGGTATGAGCGCCTGCTCGAGACGGGCTCAGAGTTTGTGCAGGAGCTTGAGCAGTACCTCCCGGTGGGGAATTCATGGGTATTTGTGGTTGGCCATTTAAGTTTGCCGAATTTAAGGGTCTTCCCAGTTGTTGAGCAAGCATCGAAGAAGGTTTTCCGGAATCTGTAAAGGAGGAGGAAATTTTCATTGGTATACTTTATTCATGTTGAAAACATAAAGGGCACAACAGCTATGCTCACCAATTCCAGATGTTTGACGGTTACCAGTGACTAGATGATCGTATGGATCCAACGGATTACGTGGTGGGCCTCCCATACGATATTGATTTTGGCCATTAAGCTGTTGCTGAAGTTGTGGTGAATGCATGTTTTGTTGCATCTGCTGAGGTGGCCCCATGCCAAATTGCAGTTGACCTCGAGCTGACATTTGCTGATTGGGTGATGTCATACGCTGCTGAGGAACCATCATGCGTGCTCGTGGATCCATCCCCTAAAGACATACCAGAACATGAAGTTACATGCGAATCAAATTAGACCTCTATGAATTTTAGGATACTTTATTTAACATACCTGCAAATTTCCCTGTGAAACGTTTCTGAAATCGCCGCGAGGCATGCCTTGTGGCGGTAAGTTCATCCTCTGTTGTCCTGGTAAGAACGGATGCCTGAATTGATTTTGTTGTTGTAGTTGAGGGGAATTAGGACCGCTAGTAGGTAGTCTCGGGGAGTAATTTTGAGAAACTGATTGATCTTGTGTCTTGGACCAATCTTCGGAATTCCACTGCATGCTTCTGTTGCTTCCCGGAGACGGAAGCTCGGGAGATACATGATCTTGCTCGAACTTCTTGATTTGTTGTCGCTCCAGAAGACCTCTTAAATGTTGCCTCGTTTCTTGCCCTTGAGCCTGTTGTCTCGAACTATTAATGTTAGAGTTTTCACCTTCTGTGCCGGCATTACCCGATTGACCAGGGAAATTATCTGGTAACAGCTTGTGATATGACTCAACACCACCGCCGAACTGATCATCCAAGGGACGCGGAGTTGATGGTGGCATTGCGTAAGGATCTGTAGCACTCTGTGGAGTCATCGGTGAGCTAGCATATGGGTCATGAGGAGATGATAAAGGCGGACGCTGAGACTGCATGAATTGCGGTCTCGAAAACACCATCGGACGAGTACCTTGTGGCCCCACAGGCTGCCTTGCACCAAAATGCCCTCCTGGACTAGGAGGAGGCATTCCGAGATTTGCAGGTCTGGGGCGATTGCCCATATTTGATGCTGGCCCGAACCCGCGAGGAGACTGCAGTAACGGAGATTGCGTGGTCGGCATTGGTTCCTACGACACAGATATTACATTGTAGCAAAGAAAGAAAGCATTTCTGTGGCTAAAAATATATATTTTAAATTATGTTTACCCCCGTAGAGACTTGCAAAGGTTGCCGACCCATTTCGCCCATGCCAAGGATTTCTGGCTGTTGAGGCCTACCAGTTGGCGACATTCCTGGCGAATATTGCATCTTTCCAGGGCCTCCCTTGCCTTGCAGGTCCTTATCTTGGAGACTTAATTGTTGTTGTTGTCGCAGCACTTGCATTTGCTTCCATTGACGGTCTTCTTGAGTGGGTTGCTTGCCACCAGGTACTGTAGCACCTTTATCTTGGTCCTATTAATTTATGATTACACCGATTAGAGACTTCGAACAGCAGGCTACAAACAGCCTTACCCCTAGCATGAGATTACAAAACAGTACTGTCTACAGCTGGCATTCTCTGGCTTCATGCAATTACGGGTTAAACCCCTGACTAATTTGGCATACAAGACATGCAATGGATACCACAGCAAAGCATCAACACAGAATATCGTATTTCTTTGCAATATTCGCAAATGATAGTACATGCACTTTCGAAAATGTATGCAAGATTGACTTTCTACTGAACCAATAAATCACATTCCCTAAAGAAACGCGGCCATTTTGGGGGTACTTCACAATTTATGCATATGATAACATTCCCATACACTTGATATGACTGATATTTTTCTTTTGATGCTTAAAGCACAAACGCGGACGGACATTACTTTTACAATTGCGATAAATCTCACCATGAAATCACTAAAGCCGCAGTGTTCTTGGTTCAAAGTTGGCAAAGTTTTCATGATTTCTGATGGTGTGAGAACACGAATCTGGTTATCACCAGAACTGCATCGGTTGTCAACTACTCCAACTTTGACTGTTTGGTTGCCAATCGAACTATAAGCGGAGATTGATGAGGTGGACGCTTTATTAGAGCGAGCTGAATCTTGGAAAGCGTTTCTCACAGCTCCATTGATTTCATTACTAGCACTAACGCTGGACGCAAAAGAAGTTGCACCGACAGAGTTCGTGACCGAGTTTGGTGATTCAGTACTAATGCTATTGATAACATCGGAAGAGCCGGAAGCAGAACATGAAGATAGGGATGATGGACTCGTTTTTATAAGGCACTCAGATTCTGGCGACTGACCTCCTGCAGTACCTTTACCCTCTCTCGATATCTACAGATCAAGCAGGTGAATAGTTGAAGTTGAAAACAATGATAGGAATTCCGTATAGGCTATCGCATAAACTGCTGTTAGTGCATTATGCCTTAGTAACAGATTTAGTCATGCACGCGAAAAGTGTATGTGTTGTAGTGAAAAGTCCAAGTTTAGCCAATTGCTCAAGTGTAGATAAAATTCAGTTCAAAAAAGCGTACCTGTGTTTTCTGCATTCGGTTAGCAGCCCTATTTTCTCTCGCCTTTTGAAGGAAAGGAGCTCGTTTCTCGGTTGGCAAACCGCGCCAGATCTTAGCAATCTGCTTAGCTCGTTCGGCCCAAGCTGGAAAATAAAGTGTTGAAACCAATGTCGACAGACAGCAAATCAGTGATACTTTGTCCAACTTACCAGGAAATTCTCGTTTGAGCTCAGGATGGTTCGTGTTTGCATATAATACGGCAGATATGGTTGCCTGGAGACCCAAGGCTTCATCCGCTTCCCATTTAAGAACATTTCTTTGGCTATAACTACTCGGCGTTTCCTGTTCGGTTTCACCAGGATTCGGCCATGGACTAGGTGGTTCCGAGAAGGCTGGGCTGAATTGCGGGCTACTGCTAAAAAATGTAAGCATAATAAGTTAGTTTGACAGTATCCCATAACAAAATCTCGATTGAGAGAAATCTTACTTGCTGTACTCCGAATGGTATGGCGATGGAGGTGGAAAGCTAATCGGTGAAGCAAGGCCTTGCTGGACATTCTGCTGTAACTGAGTTCTATTCGGAACACCTGCAGCAACGGGCAGAGCTGGAATTTTAATATCATTCTTTTGCTTCGGTCGATCGTCAGACTTGAGGATATAAGAAAATAATATCTTACGTGGAGTTGGAAGCATTGGAGACGGCAGCTGTTGCTGAGACATCAAGTGTGAAGGAATTGATTGTCCAGCAGACAATGGAGGTGGACCAGGATGCGAGACATTATTGATGGGAAATATATTGTCTTGAGATTCTTGTGACTCATCTGTAAGGACACCCTTGAAGATATCTTCCACATCTTTACTATCCATGCTCGGTAGGCCACTTTCTATCGTGTCTAAGTTGAACTGGTTTTCAATGAAATCGAAATTCAGATCATCTTTTCCTGTTCCATCCCCACTATTCGTATCAAGGTTCAATTCTCCATCGGCTCCGAGAGCGGAATCTATACACACAACAGTTATTAACGAAAATTCAAATTACGCTTCAAATTTTGAATTTGCAAAGTTTCGTACTGGCAATATCGTCGAGGCTGTCCTTGATGCCACTACCATCATTCGTTAGTGTGTTCAGAATGTCACTTTCAAAGAAATGCATTGGTAGGTCCAAATTGTCATCCAGCTCTTCTTCAATTTTGATAGTATGCCTCAGGTGTTGCTTCGTTGACTCTGTCTTCAAAGCAGGTACGGGCTCCGAGATCTTTTCTGTAATACTGACTTTAGGTTTCACATCTCGTTCTTTCTTGCAAGCGCTCAGGGCCGTAAGCTCATCCTACAAAACAGAAATATTTGGCAATTAAGATATTTTCATGTATTTCCGAACGTTTGATGTTTCTCTTTTGTAGATTACCGGAGTAAGTTGAATGATATTTTCTTCTGAAATCTTTGGTTCGACCGTTACATCAGTATCCAGCATATCTGCGAAATCTGTTTCTCTAGATGAAAATTGCGATGTGCTGCCGAAAAACGCTTCCTATAAAAGCAATCAGCAAATTAATTGGTTTTCACAAATTCGAACTAAGATACTTCGATTAACCTTACTTGAAGGTATTGGGGGAAACTTTCGACAAGTTTGTTCTGCTTTTTCTTTCGAGCTGGCTTGCGTTTAGGCTTCTCGCCCTCTATGTAAGACAGACTGTCCATAGTGTCGTCATCATCTTTATGTCTTGGGCCACGAGCTCGAGCCATGAATCCACCGATACCTAACTTTTGCATATGCTTCTGTTTTTTTAGCAAAGACTCCTGCTCTTTTTCAGAAAGCTCTCCGATGAATCCTGAAGTGTGTATATGCCCATCTGCATACAAAAAGGTGAGTCATAAACATCATCCTGTGATCAAAATTGTAATTCGCTAAAGATTTCATACCTGATCCAGAAATCACGGATTCGATTGTTGCCATTATGCCCGCTTCCTGTTCAGTCATTGCAGCCAAGTTCTTTGTCTTCTTGCGCTTTTTCTTTGGTGGGTCTAGCGTCAATGACTTGAGCAAATCTCCCCCTAATTCAGTCAAAGCTACTCCATCCAAAAATGCCGGTTGTGACGTTTTTCTTGTATCTGATAACGAAACATGTATGTGATGAATACGGATTTCAGCAAAGTATAGCAAGATGAGTAGAAAGAAAATTACCAGAGGTAGTGTGTGAAGAGGATTTGATTGCCGCACTAGATCGTCGGGGCTGTAAATGAGGTGGAGGTATTCCTTCTGGACGGCAGGACATGCATTTATAATTTTCTTCCGCACACTTATCAGCCTCACTTTCGTTACTTATTCTATCACAGGAAGCATGAAGCCATTTTTCACATCGTGTGCACTGAATGGTGAGATCTCCTTCAAGATATTCCGAATTGCACGATGAGCACGTATTTTCGGAATAGCACGGCCCGCACAGTGTGTAGTTATTATGCCAACTTGAGTCCAGTCCTGGTGTACTCTTGCCACACAACTGGCATACAACGCACCTATTTCAAGAAACGTTAAATTGAAAATATGGTTGTAATTGATAAAATACTACACCAGCCTAACGCAGCTGAAAAAATCTCACCATTTACACTTCCACGTCCCTTGGGGTACGCAATCCAAAGGAGGATCCATGCAGTAAATATGGAATGAAACATCACAGTCATCACACAATATTAATCTTGCTTCATCGTGTCTTCGACCACATCCTTCACATACAGTACAATCCAAGCACCTCCAGCCTTTTTGTAAAATAACTTTAGTAACCTGCTCAAACAAAGCATATTAGTTGTACTGTACTTTCGTAACATCTTTGTTGAAATCAAAGTCGTACAAAGTCGGTAATAACTTACCTTTACATTCACACAATACGGATGATAGCACTGGCCGCATTGAGCACATGAGATTAGCCTGCCCTCAAGATCATTTCCGAATGCACCGCACATTACGCAAACATCTTGCTGCAGTACAAATTCGTCTCTCGAGGAACATAGAACTAGTCTATTTTCTAACCCAGGCTCATCGTCTGGTTTTTGCGTCAGATCAATACATGGTCGCTGCAACATGCAAAAAGCATAATGTTTCTGTTCGACAAGTTCGGTTACCAGCTAACGAATCAAAATCATTTACCTGTAGACCTAACACAGTTTGACCAAATGCTCCACGTATACGAGGTTTAGGTCCACGTTTTCTTTGAAGGTCGGTCAACCGTTGTCTCTTATTGCCAACAGCAGTGGACTTATCGATACTTTTCGGTCTACCCGAAAATTTACGCTTTTGAAGAACTGCTAATGGCTTCCCACGACCTCCGGCATGTTGAACTTGGCGTTGGTAATCCTCTGGATAGCTTGTCTGAACAAAAAACATTGAACTTACAAGAAAAAGTTCAAATTGGAAATTTGGTTTTTGACATGCTTACCTTATCTAGTACTGTGATGATATCACTGACTTCAGTGGTACCCAAGGAATCGTCCTCTGGAGACATAAATGAATCTCTGGACGAAGCGAAGCTATTGTATGCGGAATTGATTTCCGCAGCAAAATCGTCCCGTTCTGAACGCTTGATCGACAACAACACCCTCGGCTGCGAACCAGTCATAACACCGTTGGGCACGGAGGTGCAAAGGTTGCACACATATTCATAATCGGGATTCGATGCTTTTTTGGCTTGATAAACTGTGAGAGCTGCAGCAGGGTCGCAAGTATCATGGACATACCTTCGAAACAACAGTCAGTTGTACCGAACATATAAATATCACATCTGTGTACCCACATCGTAATGAGAACTTACCTTTTGCACTGATGGCACTGCACCATATGCTTTTGTGAGACATGACGATATGCTTTTCCGCAGATTGGACAAGCTAGACCCTTGTTTCTCTGTTGATAACAAGAATCACAAACGGAAAAGTTGGCATGCCACCGCGATGAAGGCCCCGATCCAGGAGTCCTCGACCCACAGTCAGTGCAAATTCGGCACATCTAAACATAACATGTATGATAAAGCCTGAATAATTGCGATTACTATTAACAAAACAGTTAAAATTACGAATTACCTTGCACTTCCAACTATACTTTGGTAAAGAGGTCACCGGAGGTCTTAAACAAAAAAGGTGATATACTTTGTCACAAGCATCACAGGGTAACAATTTGCTCTCCTCTCCGGGCTGACGACAAGCCTGGCATGTCTTACATGCAGGACATTGCCACCCAGCTCTGATGGCTACAAATGTAATTTCAAAATATTAGAGATTTCCTCAAACAAGAGGCAGACTTCAATGCTGAAACATTCTTACTCGGATCACTGCTAAGAGCAAGACAAGCGCTGTGATAATGATTGTTGCACGATGAGCACATAAGCAAGAACGATATAGACCCGGGTTGGTCGCACACAGTACAATTAGCTGCTCTTCCAACTATAAAAAACGTCAGATTATATCGCATCCTTGATATTTGTTGCGTATTAACATGATATCATACCCATTTCTACAGCATGTTCCGTATGCAATGAACACAGGGTTGTTCTGGTGGTAATATCTTGAAAAGCTCCACTAGCTGCGGCACAGGGGACATGAAGGGACATTCCACATCCTGAAGCTTTACATGAGATGGCGGCACCAAAATTTCCACAGTAGCCACAAAACTGACTCGAAGCACGAACAATTTCACTTTCCAAGTTCACAAAAACTCCGTTTTCACACTTGACATTGTCACACCAAAAAGCACAGTTCGAGTGCACAAAGTAATTGCCTGCAAATAAAGTAATTGTCGTCTGTAAGTGACCACCCTCAATCCTGTTAGCTCCTGCTAAAACTTTTTGTTACCTGATGTAGTATTAAAAACTGTAGCGAGATCTGGTTCCACGATGAACCCTATTATTTCCTCAGGTGAATCGCAAACTCCGTCAGTACTTGACTGTGACATGGGTTTTCTGCAAAAGAAACGTACATATTTATTTACCTTGCTGGGATATATTTCTCACTTTTTATTGCACAACTGCAGTCAACTTCGGCTTACTTTAGTTTGGGACGTCGACGACCAGGGGTACTTCCTTTCGGACTGCGATCACCAAAACTGTCTTTTTCAATTCGCGAAGTAGAAGTCATAACTTGCTTCGCTACCGCCTGAGGGTCAAATCCAGGAGGAAGATCAACTCGGACAAGGTCTCCCTGGCCCAACATACTTCTCTCCCCAAGGTTACATAATGCACAATGTTTACCCGGCCTGCAAACAGCAATCTTATGAAATATCGAATTTGTGCCAAAATGTTCCATTGAAGAATAGTGTACACACCATAGCTCCGGAAAAAGTGACAAGTCTTCTTGGATCCTATCTAACGAAGAAGCAACACTACTGCTATCTGACTCTGCCGTGTCATCCATCACGGTTAGCAACCGAGGAGGAGAATCACTGCCACTAAATAGATTCAGTTCTCCTAGTGTTGCATTATTGGTCCCGCCAACAACAAATGCCCTTTCTTCAGTTTTCTTTCGCACCCTGACCCTTCCGGTTCCATCATTTGGCCATGCTCTAGAAAAACAAACAGAAGCACGGGAGCCTTGAGTCATGGTCAGTTCTTGTTGTTGTTGGACCCAAGTTGTTTCTTGTCGAACTAACCCTGTTAATTTCTTCATTTTTTGGCTTGAACCAGGTCGGGAACTTCTTCCAGCACCTTCTTCTTTTTTGCGGGGTCTTCCGGGTCCTCTTCTAAGATGCAGTGGCTTTCCTCCACCAGAGTAAGACAGTACAGGTGACGGAGAAGAAATGGCTGGAGGTTGAAGAACAGCAACATCCATTCCAACCCCAGAGTCACCCGAGTCTTGCGAAAAAGATATTTTGGGCGTACCGATTCCAAGAGGGCCGGTGACTGGGTATGAACTATTGCCTGAAATGACACCAAAATCACAACACTTTAATTTAAGCTGATTGAGCTGAGCAAACGCCGCAAAAATATTTCGAGAGACACACAATGACTCAAGTAAATGGCTAATGAATGCTTGTTGCTCAAGAAGACAAGATTTGAGTGTGAAGGAGATTTATGTTAATAATAATAACAACAAATTGATGTTTGCAAGATTGGCACATACTGGAGGAAATATCGAAGGATGACAATGTGGACGTTTCAACAGGGTTTTGTGGCTGAGGAACAGCTTTGTTGTTGTTGTTAAATAAAGTTGAGTGGACATTTTGGTTGTGAAAATTGAGTGTCCTCTTGGAGTCGTCTTCCTCCATTTCCGACGACGGAGGGCCAAAGTGGTTGGAAACAACACTTGAATCTCGGCCACAACAGCATCAAGGGATTCTAGCGAAATACGGGAACATGTCTAAATTTTAATGTTTACACTTACACAAGACACAGTGTTCGATTGTTGTTTTTGGTGTGTTGGTGTTGAACAAGTTGAAACTACATTATAGTAGCCGTGGTTGTTGGTAGTCTTGACTGATGATAGTCCCAGCTACAATTATTTTGAACATGTTTTGCTCCTATCCGCAACATTAAAACCCTATCCAATTTGACTAAAGCTTTTTCTTCTTTCGACTTGAGTTCCTATTAGCTTAGCTTATATATTCTTCGCTCATGTTGATGATATACACAGTATAAACGGAACCCAAACACTGGATCTTCTTTAACTATTACGCAACTAATGGATAGATCCCAAATTCTGTATGTACACGTTAATGTGAATTGTGTGTATACTTGACCTCCTATGCAGGAGACGTGCGCAACCAACGTCTCCACCGACCCACTCAACCAGGAAGCACTAAAGCAACTCAACACATATCAACAAGCTCAATACGAATTTTCGCGCTCACAACTCTATGCCCAAGGATATGTTACGTCATTGACTGATACAGTCATAGCAGCTCGAGCTTTAAACACAAAAATCTTCCTCAACCAACGCTACACACACACACACATACACAAACACAACATAATCCCCAAGCCTGGAACTGCCTATGCAGCACTCGGGTGACACCATTATAGCTGCATCTCATCTCAATGCTGCACTTATCAAAATGTTACCAAAATTGTAATTTCAAAATTTTGGTGTCAGTCGAAATACAGATTGAAAGTTTGAAGGTCAACTGAAACTACGTTTTGAATAACTGAATACAGGCGTTGTTTGTAATTTTCATTCTTACAGAACAAAGAATGGTACATTAGATGTTGCAGTTGGATGTTGACGATGAGTATTTATAATTATTATTTGTCAAAAGTAGCTTCTATTTTTAAAAGGGTCTGAAAACTGCAAAGGAAGTTAACTTTTGCTTGGGGTTGAATTCGATTTGCTGTTCTTGCAAAGGATCCGACGCTTTGCTTAAATGCCACACGAGAAGTCTTGCGCTTAAAAAAGTTTCGCTTGTCACCTGACTAACAGGGCCAGCAATCGTTGCAACGTACGGAAGCTGAAAGGGATGGGTGTGTCCAAGATTATGCCGATTAATTCAAGCTAACGATCGTTTTTTACAACTAACTTGAGATCGGAACACGATTAAATTAATACTTCATTAGCCAGCTGGGTTCAAGTACGAAACGTTAGCGATCCAATTAGCCACAAGGATGTTAGTTTTGCCATTCAGTTCGTTCGATTCTATAGGACGATGACGAAGGCTCCATTTCGAAGAAATGCAATCTGCCTGCTCGAATGACCTACCGGAATAACCACAAGATTTGAACGTACTTTTCCGACTCATCGTGTGCCTAAGCTCCAACTGGAGTAGCTTTGATGAGTCATTTAATTATGCTTCTTTGTAGACCCTTCGTGGACCCTCGAGACTCAAGAATCATCAGTTTCGGCGTTTTGCTACAAACCTATCTGGCATGGAACCATTTATAAAGCGTTCTGTAGAGAGAGCTACAACTGCATGTCACTTCGAAGTGTTCAATCTACCACTAAAAATAAAATTTGCTGCCACTTGGATGTATAAATGGATTCATCCAGCAAATCAAAAGGAAATTTATATGCTCAAGAAAGCCATTTTGGCATCATGAGAGGCTTTCGCGCTAAAGGTTTCGAAAGCTTCAGGAAGTAATTTGTTTCTCCTGCAATCACTGCCAAGGCCACGAAAAGGTCAATGCTGCAGAAAGGTGTGAATTGCTGGATGGAGCTATGTCGATGTTGGTCAAGTAACGGAATGAAAACGCTTGCAGTTTATATACAAGCGAAACCTCAATACTGCAGCGAGCGTTTCTGATATGAGTCACCGTAGTACATGCTTGGCATAGAATTGGCAAGAATTTCAGCAGCTTGTTTTGACCATTTGAAGTTGGAATGCTGGTTTTGGATACATGAAAGTAGAAGGAAGAAAATGTCAATTTGATGGAATGCAATACCGAATGTTTTTGGGTTTTGTTCATATACGCAACGGAATGTCACATAAATACGGTAGGAATTCGCGATATGTGGAGAATTCTGGCTTCAGCATCAGGTACCATGTGAATATATAAATAAGAAACCTGCAAATGTCATATGTCCATAATGTCACCAAAAAAGAACGTATTTAAAAAAGGTTGTTCAAAGTGTGAATTTCGCACATCTGTCTTTCAATCTTGACCGAACTTTCACTGCTAAAAATGCATACAAAAAAGAATGTGCATATGAAGGATTCAATTATGCGCTGATGCCTAAAAACGTAAACAACATTCATACGCTTCAAGTGACTGACATATACACAGGATGGTAAACAATTAGCAAGGGAATGTTTAGCGCTGGAATTGAAATGCTATAGTTCGCTGGAATCCCGTTTGCTTTCCCCCGTTTGATGTACGCTGCTGTGTTGAGGATCGATAGTTTGCGTGTATCCCCGTACGCTTAGCACAGAGTCGTGTGCAGAATTGCTTTCTCCAGCAGATACAGTTACTCGAGCCGAAGTTCTATAGTCAGTCAGTCGGTGTTTGGCAGATTCAAAATGCGGAAGGAGTTTTTGTTGCTATTGTTTGGCGATTCTTGTTTTATTGAAGAGGAGTCGTTTCCGAAATTCTAGTGCAAATGGTCTCTTGAATTGGGTTTCAGAATATTTGGCGCACAACCTTTGGCGTACTGGTGTGAAAGGTGTCTCAAGTTACGTTGGTGGTGGTGCATCGATAAAATCGCCTGCCAAAATCAGCATTGCCAAGTGCCTTTAGAAAGCCATGGGGGATGATGGCGGACGTGGTTTTTTTAAACTGCATGAAGACGGTGGCAGCTCAAGAGGAAGCGTCTTTCATACAACAGTGCCCACCGAAGGTCAGTCGATTGTCAAATAGCTTGAAATGTTGATTTCTACAGTCTTCGCCCATCGAAGACGATGGCGGGCAAATGTCAAGTTGCTGATTGGAATACAAAGTGCGAAAAAGGTCAAAAGGTGGGATATAAAAGGAATTGTCAAATGTCATTGCAGCTTATGGACTTGGAGGCGGGACAAGGATCAACTTGGGATTTGGAAGGTGCTGGAAGCTGAATGTCAAGGCGGAGAAAGAAGATGGAAGTTTGAGAATTGGCGGTTTGGCTTTAGCCTCCAACTGCAACCATATCGTTCTGATCTTCGGCTTCTTCTTTTTGCTTGCTGGAGCCGTACTGACTTCATTAGCTTACAAACCGAACCGGGATTCTGAAGCGAGAGATTCGGATGGCGGGGTGAGTTTATTTTATGTATTTTTTTCAAGTGCGACTCTTGCAAACCCGCACGCTAGATGTCTCCATCAGGAAATGTTCCAGAGGGTCAGTGGGCCTCCTCGAATGCTTGAATGAGTTGACCGAGTTGAAGCCGCAATTGAACTACATTTGAAGGAAATATCTAAAGTTTTTCTAAAGTTGTTGAGGTGTTTTTGTGTGCGTCGTTGAAGAATCAGAATGAGAACACTTGTTCTTGAGGACAAGCGCGAATATATAACAAGTGTTCATTTCGTCGTCCAAGAAAAAGAGCTGCTATTGAATAATTGAGAAGCTCGCGGAAACATGACTGAAGGTGTACAAAGGAGGACCTGAATTGCAAAATGGCTGCCCAACATTGTTATTAGGGAAATTGGTCGAGTATATATCGCGTGCAAGTTGGTGGTCACTGGGGATTTGACAAGAAGTTGGTTTTTGTTTGTTTGTATTCATGTGTTTGAGCGTGTTGCGGCGGTGAAATGGGGAATATAAAATATGAAAAAGTCCTCGTGCCTATTTTCCGTGGACGTCAATTGTCCTTCTAGTTGTCTCCATTTTTATATGAATCTTTCAGCAACGCATGTCATGTCACGTGGCAGTAGGAGCTAAAGATACTTGATTGCAGTTATTAAAGGATACTACATTATAGTTGGTGGTCATAAGATCCATGTTTACATTAGGACTCGAATCGAACGGGCAAAACAAATTGTTGTAGGCAATTAGGAATCGTGTAAAGACAAAGGGCACGTTTTGTGTACACAAGTAGTATCGATTTGCAATCAAGCTATTTATATCATACGGGCAATTCAGTTCAACATGGAATTGGAGTCTATACAATCGTCTTGAAAGGGTTGATTTATAATTGGTCAAAGGACTACTATATGGATGAATATTTTTATTTCAGACGGCCGGAGGCGAAGGGCGAATCGCGGGACCTCTTTTTGTGGTATTCGGTTCTTCATTAATCATTATGGGAATCGGTTTGACATTGGTCGGATGGAAAGTGAACCAGGCAGTGAAGCGTCAGCTGCATCATCTGTCTCTTCAGACGCCACCACCGCCAACCCCGGATACACCTGATTACTACAATACGTTCACAGATTCTAGTTTTCTACAGCGAAGTAGGCGGGAATCGATGCTCAGTCCCAACTTTTTTACTGACCGCCGAACCACCTTACCGACGATAGCACAAGTGGGTGAACTAGTCCAAGGTTTCTTCAAAAATATATATAAGGATATTATTTGATGGAATTTTGACCCAATTCTAGGCTGTACCTGTAGGATTTTTTGTGGATGGGAAACTGACGAGTCACGTGGGAACGTCAAGAAGCGATGGGGACAACAATGCCGTGACTGAACTTTCTCCCGAGACTGGTGGTGAAAGCAAGACAAGTTTGAATGTTTTACTTCCGATTCCCATTTTGGCCTCTTCTTCTTTCATCGGGAGGCAAGTGGAGTTTGGTTAATAAAAAGGTTGAAGAGTGAAAAAAGGGTTGAGGCGGTAATTACACGACTGTGTATATATATATTTTTACGTTCCTTTGGTAGTGGTTGGGAAATTGGTCTTAAGTAAACAATAGATAAGTAGGCGCGTAAAGAAGAGTTTAGCTGGTAAAAGTATAGTCTTCTAAAGTTACATGTTTTTGGTAGGGTCGGCTGACTTGTATTGATCATCATCAGAACGTATAGGGCTACAAGGGGCGTCGGTGGAGTCAACGTTTTCGCCATTATATTACCTCAGCTTTTACAAATGAACTTGAAGGATTTAGTAAAAGAGACTATGGTTGCTGATCGAGAGGAGAAGGTTAAAAATATAACAAGATTTGACGGAGACAAAATCTTTGCTTTGGGTGACAGTTTCTTGTGTGTAAACAAAAGTGAGGAAAAAAGAAGCGTTTTTCAGATGACTATTCTCCTTGAGATACTTTTTAGACAAAGCAAAGGCGCTTTAAGGACGAGTTTTATGCACTTTTTTATGCAATGTAATTACGGAAAGAAGAAAACAAAAGTTGGAGCCATATTAAGATCTGTTGGTGGAGTCAGGGTGACTAATGAATGCATTTAGGGTTTTCCCACTTTGGTGTGCCCTCCGAATAGAAACTGCCATTTAAACTCTCCTATCCGAACTATATCAGCCGAGGGTTCTTGTTTGAGCCGATTTCTTTTTTGAAGTTGTAGGTGGTTGGTGTTGGTGAATTGATTTTTTAAGTGTTGATGTGTTTTTAGAGGGAGGATGATCGCGCCGTGGGATCCAACGTGTCTAAGGACCCGAAGCGATGAGCCGTACGGATCCATTGTATCTCTTTCGGGAAACGGTGACATTGCCTGTTTCCCATCTGCTCCTCCCACCCCATTTGCCCCCTGTCAGGAGGAAGAGGTTGCGTCGTCAGAAGAGACGGAAAACGACGGCTCCGCAGAAACACAAATTGTCAGACCGAAAATTAGACGGTGAGAATTCAAAACATGGTTTGTTGTACAAAATAGCCGGAATGCAAAAGCTGTCTCGTCTTGCTGGAAGGATATGGAAGCGTCGATATAGGCCGTCATGGTTCCTTCGTTAACTTAACATGTATACTTGCCTTCACCCCTCGGCTGCACCTAACGGTAGAGGAACAGGACAAGAGTCAACAAAATATTTCCCAACATGTTCTACAAATTTTACCCGGAAACCAATTATTTACCCCATGTATACACAAAACTGAAAAAACGCTCGTCCAAAAACAAATTCTCATAGTAAACACACTAACACAAGCTTCATCAGAACGCCAACAAATACGAGTCATTTTTTGAAGGCTCAAGGGCGCATTGGAATCTTATGGGTTCGAACGGGGAAATGTTATTAAAGTCGGTTAATGTCAATCGACGCGGAAATATGTTGAGCAAGTTGAGAGTGAAATTGGGTGCTTGAAAAATATGAGGTAAAATCAAGACTGTAATAAATTGTTGCTGTTTTTTGACAGAGACATGGAAGAAATACCTCTCGGACCAGATTTGTACGCTCAGCAAGGGCAAAGTTGTACGTCGACATAGCGCCTTCGACGGTAGCCAAGTGAAATATATGAGGTGGACGACTGATAGTATACGTACGTTTGGTTCCTATAAATTGTAAAAACCCGGAACAAAATGCAAAAGATTTTAGCTTCAAGGGGTTGTGCTGGGAAACATAAATAATAATCGTAACAGTTTGTCCCGCTAGAAATGATAGCGTGATTACTAACGGATGTGCTGCTGTTGCTACATATATTGCATCGCTTTGGAACTGGAAATCTATGCCGAAGACTGCCGTCTATAGTAGGTCTGATCCAATGATGCCGGGTCGACGACAAGACTTTGATTTTGTAGCGTAATTTCCTGTTACGTCATGGACATGTGGGACAAATGTTTGTGTAAAATTAAATATGTGAGTATTTGCGAAGCAGATGGAATTGTATCAAGCTTGTGGCTCATTTAAACTATGTTAAAGTGTCGCTTCCGGATGACTCCAAAAGGAGCCTTGCTTAAATATATACATAGTTTCTTGTAACTTCATATTGGCGGACGGAAGACAACGGAGATCTTTGAAAAGCTGCTAATGTTGACAGAGGGCACGTGTTTCAACTTTTTGTCGCCCACTTCTTCCTGTTTGTGTTCCGCAATGACTTTTGGTAGCCGGGCTCCTGTTGCATTTTAAATTACACTGGAACGAGCGTCCGAAACAGTTTCAGCAAATACAAGTACCCAGGATTTTTCCAGGAAAAAATATCCTTAAAGCACTGTTCCAATTTATCGAATTGACAGGCTTTGGTTTGGTGTACAAAAATGGAATTTTCATATGTTGGGCCAATTAGAAACAAATGGATAACGGCAATGTAAGGCTTAGCGGAAACGAGCTCAGAACAGGAGTAAGATTTGACTGAGCAAATGGTTATGCTTCGAAATGGAATAGTTGGACGAATGGGTGCTGTAGGTAATTGCCTCAATACGCGGAAATGGCAATAAAAGTTGTTTCTCAAGATTTGTGTCCTTTGGGTTACAAGCGTCAATAGGCTGGAAGAGGGCACCCAGTGCTCACTGGAAAACGTGGAGTCTAATTGACAAAGTCATTCCGGCATAAATCCTCCATGGTATCTTGTTACAGATTGCGTTAAAATCGAAAGCAAGAATCGTTACAAGTCACACAATAATTTATGCACGTATTGACTTACGAGAAGACGTTCCAGAGAGTTTCATTACATTCGTAGCTATGTACATAAAATGAACGGCTACTTTTGGGCAGAATTTACGCCTATTTTATTACAACATCTCGGGAAATGCATCAAAGGTTGCTTTTACTGGACAGGTTCTACCAGTCGCCCAAAGGACAACATTCTAGAAGTTTTAAGGTGTAAGAAAGTGGATACTCGAGCCGAATTCATTGTTTCCCTCGGCTCTCAAGATTTATGTCCGTCCAAGAATTTTGAGAATTTTAAACGACGCACAGAAGCTCTTTTGGCTTCGACCTCGGTCATTAACCATGTCAAAGGTTATACAAACCAAGCGATTACAGTGATGCATTGCTTTTTACACAGAGCATTTGTAGGTGCGACCTGGAAAGTGTGAGCTTCTTGAGGTTTTTCCCGCTTGCAAAATCTGTACCGCTGATTAGGAAAGCTTTGAAGCTGCATATGATTTCCGAGATGACAAATTGGAAAGGGTATGGAAAAATATTGTAAATTCGAATCTAGTAATGAAGCAAACATTTTCTTTTTCACGGCAGATTGAAAAGATGAATCGTTGTTTATTATCGCAGTCGACATGGAATTTGGCAATAAATTTGTATGGGGGACTTTTTTATGATGGATACTTGCTTTGGTGGATATAATTGACTGTGTAGTTCTTGCTGTTTTATCCAAGACTAAAAGTTGAAAAAATTGTGTAGTCACATCCTGGGCACCTTACCAAGCTCAAGTTGCTCAAGATTATAATCTAAACCAAAGATGAAAAGGGTGACAGAGGGTGCAAACATTTTTTGTTCATTTTTTGTCCTTCTTGGTGTGGTGGTACACCCCCGTGAAAGTGATTGAAAGATAGCGGCTTCGTACTCGGAAGCAACGAGCGCTAATAAAAGAACTTTTTAGCGTTGCACGAACCGAAAGTAGTCGTCAAATAACAGAAAAAGGCTACCTTCTTTTTGGTTAATGAGATATGACGAACGTTTGTCTTTTCCAGGCTTGCGCAACACGCGTGGGTTGTTTCAAGCAAAAAAACTTGTAACGCCTGGAATCAATGTTAAGGATGAAATGGCTAACAAAATTTGGTTTCACTGAGCGCGAGCATCATGTGTCTATGCTGCATGTGATAAATTTTATGAAGAAACAATTTTTGCTAGCGGAAGCCAATGCAAAATTAATTTTTTGGATGGTTTGGTTGCATAAACGTAAATGAATCTGGGAAAGTAGGAAACAAAATTACATATCAAAATTAACGCATTGGGAAAAAAATCTGATGACGGTGTTATATATAGTTTATGGGATTCTAGAAAATTCACAACGGCAAACTTGTAATTTTTTGGGGAACCCGTGCATATTTCGGAGGGGGCTTGAAGTTTGACCTTTTCAGCGTTGAAGTTTTTGGGCCCTCAACGGCTCCAAACCCATTTCGAAAAAGTCCAAACTTGAAGCAAATCGTTTGATAATCTCTTCGATGTGTATAATGCGTACTTGTAAATTAAACGCCGGGGATTTCGTGTACGTAAAAAGAGCAAGATCTGATCTGCAAAACTCCAGTGGTGGAAAAGTCATTGAGGATGAAATTGAATAAGCTCATTTGATGTTATCCAAAAGAAAGTTACCACCTTCTCAAGTTTCAGTAACTAACGTCCTTTATACTGACTGTACGAAATAAATGAGTATATGCTTTGAATATTTTATAGCACTGCCGTAGAATACAACAAAAGCCTTGTGGCAATAAAATCTGAAAGCGCCCTTTACAACAACTGGTTGCAGTACATGACATCCGCACATTAATTTTTTCCACAGAGAAGATATATAGTCATTTAAATCGACCTTGACTTGCCACCCGGGCACATGAAAAAAGAACACGTATTGTAATATGCCAAGTATTCAACAACAGTAGCCGGCCGCCTACAAATCTTTCAAAGACCATAACGGCGATCTTCTTGCACTTGTCCCTTCTGGAAACGCTCCCTCTGACGTACATTATGCTACAATGGGGAAAATGAAGAATTGTCATGTCGATGTCAGTGATGAGCTGGATTCCGCGTCGTCGTTGCCACAAGCACAATGTTTGTGACGAGAATAGATTACGAAGGCTGGTGCCGCCGATTTTCCGATAGCGAACTATGTCATCGTCGACGTTTTTTGCGGTCATCTACGAACAAAGCAATCGGTGACAGCTAAAAGCTGTCTTATCGTCAATCGAGAAATGTATACTTTGGAGGAACTCTGGTCTGGGCAAACGGCTTCAGACTTTTTGAGGTGTAGAGGAGATCGCGCTCGCACGTGGTTTCAACCAATTTTCGCACGATTGTTGAAAAATTGGCAAACATTTTCTCAGGACCAAAATACGCACCTTTATTTTCGCAATAGATAATGAATGAAGTTGTAGTTGTCATCGCGTTAAAAGGAAACTTGACTCTGAAAGAGTCGAGGCAAAAAGTGGAGTATTTAAGCCAGAGCTTTTTACACTAAAAAAGAAACAACGCGGAGAATCTGTGGTTGGAGGTTGGTAAAAAAGTAGACAGCTTTTTTAAGACACATCATTATCCTTTCATCCAGTTATAACATATTTGTGTCTTTTTCCTACCTCATTGACTATGATACGAGGAGAAAAAATCCAAAGTTACAATGTGCTATTCGGATCTGTCGTGTAGCTTGGAGAATGGCCATTCCCAGGACGGCCATTGCCAGTCGAAAGATATGAGTGTTGTGTGATATAAATTTCCGAGCCCGCGTTCTGGAGAAAAGGAACGTTTCCTAATTAGACAAGAGAAGTTTATGAAACAAGGTTCTGAAACGAATGTCAATGTCACGTTTCTAGAAGGCGAGCCTGTTATTATTACAAGGATAACCAAAAGATGATGAGTTGAAATGACGTCTGACTTGGTAATGGCGGCGAGGACGCTTCTGGAAAAAGAAAAAACAGACAATGGCTCAGTCAGACTCAGGTCCAGAAATATGCGACCGGAAGTATTTTAATCAACCGAGTGCCTGTCTTGGAATTAAAAGAACGGCACAAACTTTCAAGTTGATTTACACTTTTGTCTAGAGTATATATACGTTTCGAAATATAGGAATACCAAACGGCATCCTGGAACTTGGCTTGTCAATCGTAAATTGTATCAAACATTTTTGGTGAAAGCAAGGCTGAAATATGTATCTTCTCGTCTCATATCAAACACTGTAAGTGTGCATTACATTTAAAGGGGGATAGATCCGCAACTTTGAGTTCATTAAGAGACTGAAAAATAAATGAAAGGGATTTTGTGGAATGAGACAAGAGACTCGTGCAAGTTGATTATACCCGGTTCCCGGCTGGAGTGTATGAAAGACGGAAAGAATTTGAAACATCATCACTTGAACAATGAAATGTTGCCGTATGAACGTAGAAACGTTTGTGTGTGATGTCACGTGTCCTACTACTAGACTAGGAATCGAGCTAGAATCCCCCGCTTGCACCCTCGAAATAAAGGCTTGACAGGCTTAGCTCGTGTAGTAAGTGATCACTAATCACACGAGTGTGGCAATAGTAAGCGATGGCAGTGGAATAGTAGCAAAGTTTGGTTGTTGGATACACATTCATATATACTCTGAGTCAGTTGTTGTCTTAAGAAGAAAGAGCTAAAATTGGAATCATCTAAATGAGCTTCCTGTCTTGGAGAAAAGTTGTACTGGAGGCGAGATGATGTCGCAGTTTAGTTTTCACTTTCAAAAGCGGCGGTCCTGAGAGCGTCGGCGGACCGCGATTGTTTTTGTGAGTGAATGAGGAACCCTCGTTGTTCTCCACCGGTCGTTTGGTGTTGTGGAACCTTTTGAACGGAAACGGAACGGGACATTCATCTTTCAGTTGTCATCGTTGTTCCACCAACTGTCAACTGGCGAAGGAAGAAGCGGGCACTAGCGCAAGAAATTTCGGAAGCAAGTATCGACACCGACCGAGGACCATCACAGCGCTATTGGTGGCCACCACTTGACGTCATTAAGGTAAGAACATTGTTTTCACCACCTGTTGCGAAAGGGTTAAATATTTGCATCATAAGCTGCCATTAAACCACATTCACGCACCAAAATTATCAACTTTAATAGTAACCTTGAACCTATATTTATCTATTACGGTTTGGCATGCTTTGCATTGAACACGGAAGATTTTACAGTATTTGAGTGATTTAAAAATTTTGGGTCAGAGATCAAGTTGAAGAAGAAGCAGAAGAGAGGTTTTGTGATCCTGGTCGTGAGATTGAAGTTGTACTACTTTTAACGATGAGTGAATTAAATATCGGGTAATAAAAGTTGATGTTTGCATGTGATGGTGGAAGCGAAGCTGTATTATAGCTATCGAGGTTAGTGGAGAGGGTGAGAGTGAGCAATTTATATGCGAATCACTGTAATTGCAATATGCGAACTTGAACTTGTAGGAATGACAGTAAATTCATTTTTTTTCTTTTGCCCTTCTGCTTTCTTGCTGCTCTACTCTACAATATAAAGTTGATGATGGGATGATTGGGGTAATTTGCCAAGTCTTCAACTTTGTTCCAAGTTGCCAAGGCAGAAAGTTGAGGACGCGATTCAATTTTTCTTGAAAAGCCCCAGACGGCTTGCATCAAACGCAGAATGTGTAAATGCTTCCTATGACTTTTGAACGAGTAGCAGGTGGCGCCTTGAAAAGTCTGACAAGTTTAAAAGCCTATACTAGACGCTTTTTGGTGGATCAAAGATGCCTTAATTGGACAGGATTATTGGGAAAGAGTTTGGAAGTGATGGGTAAATACGAGGCTTGGTGGTAGAAAGAAGGAAAGAATGTTAAATGCAACAGGTGTGAAGATGAACAAATATTGATTCACTTCCTCTGGCATTCGCCAGTTTAGTTGAGCATGCAAAGTTAAACCGTTTGGTTTAAAAAATTAATGAAAAAGGCAATTTGGAAGTAAGGAATCAATTGAGGCGTGAGATGAACTGCATTTTTGGTTCGGTTGGGGAGACATTGTTTAAATTCTACAAATGCTGGAGGGAAGCTAGTTTTTTTTGGCTCAAGTCTCGTTACATTCACCAACTGTCTCTGCTGGTTTTGGGTAACTGACTGGAGGGAGCAAGTCTAATGTTGAGAAAAGGGCAAATTACGGAGAAATTAATTCATTTGCACAAGTTACACGGTTCGGTGATCAGTGTAAAGTTTTTCCAGGAGAAAAAAACAAAAGATTAAGTGATTAGAAGTGCATTCAAAGAATTTCAATGATTTGACTGGCAGAATGCCAGGGGGATATAAAAACGGATGTAATTGCTGCCCGAGTTTGCGTTATCGATCTTGCGGAAAGTGTAATCAGTAAAACAATATCCGGGAGTTGGCACTAGCCGTATCAATTTTTGGGGGTTTGATTTCAAAGCTGATTTGTTGGAGACTGAGGAAAAGTTGTGCTGAAAGGCAAGAAGGTTTGAGATGGAAGAATGTCAAGGAAGCGGGACGAAAAAAGACAAAGATTCCGACGGTGGGAATGAATTGTGCAGATTGCGTCATTCATGTACCCCGCCCCGTTGTTTTGGGGTGTGTAACGGGCCGCGTGTAGTATACGATTATGACCGGGAGAAAACGGCAAACTTTGTGTGTTTTTATGTTTTGGAATAGAAAGCGGCGGGTATATTTTGGTTACAAAGATGGAAAAGGCGACAAAAGTAATGGAAATGAGTGCGTTCCTTGGACGATTTTCAATTTGACTGGAACAGTAGAGTTTTTTAAAATAGCTTCCATACGACAACGACGACATGTGTCGTCGGCAGGGTTGAGATTTAGGTGCTGCGTTGGGTGCTTGAGGTCGTTGTTGATGATGTTGAAATTTCCGGAGAAACACGAGAATGAGGCTCGTTTACATTCTGAACGTCGAATTGTAATTTGTTCCGGTGAAACTTTAGGTTCCGCCGAGGACGTTTTTCAACAAAATGATCTTTGCTGACGTTCTTTAGGGTACATTTGTGATGGGTGCTCGAGTGCTTCGTTCCGACGAAATAATTTCATGGCCTCCAAAGAATTTAATTAGTTGCGAAATAAATGATCCTTTGTAGTCTCCAGTTTCCTCGTTTCCTTCAAGTGGTTTTGGAAAGACGAAGAAAAGAAACAACAAACGTAAATGATGTTGTCACATGTGGGTAAAACGATGTTGAACGATGAAAGAGGGAGAGGATTTAATGGATTTATTCACAGTTTGCTTAACGATGTAAGTTGCTGGACAAGTGTCTTGTTGAGAGAAAGTGTGATAATTTGACGGGTTTATACGCAGCTTCAGGATGTAATTGTCTGAATAAGGATGACGAGCCCAGATTTCGCGTGATATCCCTTACAACAAATTCACACTGATTTTGAGTGACAGGTTGCAAAGCTGAAGGTGACGGCTGGCTTACTTGGCAGAAACCTGTATCTCGTTTAATGATTATGAACGGCAATTGCCTTGACTTGCATCGGCCTTAAATCTCGATTGGCCGTCATCTGCTGTTATTATGCGGTTATTGATGGAAATCACCTGCTTTATGCTGATTGCCAAAGTATACAATTCACTAATCAACGGAGACAGCGGCGAGCAAGTGGTTCAAAGCAGAAATCTTGTTTACGATAACGATTATATTGTTACACTTTGAGAGCTGGCGGGATTCGGTTTTTCGTTCTTTGATTTTACACCTTGATTTTAAATTGAAATGTTACGAACATACACAATCACGTGAAAAATATTATTCTAAATGTTCACCAATAATTTAACTGTATTCCACATTGTAACACAAATGTTTCGTCAAATTGCTCCTCTTTCGGTACTTTGAAGTTACATGATTAGGGCAGGAAAAAAATCAATTTTCCTTATATTTCCAACTTGGTGAATAGTAAAACAGAATCTGCAACAAAAATCGCAGCTTCAATTTTGGTTAAACGATTTTTATGGATTGTTGGCAGAGCCAGGTGGGCGGGTTTCTTTTGAACATAGTCTTCCAAAACTTTGGCAAATTACGCGACAATTAATTTAACCACTGAACGTGCCAAGTTAGATCGCCGGTTACTTCACGGTCGAGCATTGAAATTATCCATTTGATTATGACCTTTGGTCATAACGGCAGCTAACCGCCGCTTAATTAATAAGCCCTTGAGCTGCAGTCAAAAGTGAAGTAGGTCCAAAACCACAAAGGTGCCGATGGGTTGTGCGGTTATGACAAAATATGCCAAGAATTCTTGTACGTTTTATATCTCGAATATTTTTTCGGTAGAAAAAGAATTTTTGTGTGAGATTGACGAGTATCACGGGATCCGAGACAGATAATTACAACCGGTATTGACAGCGTAATGGCTTTGGTGCAGTATTGGTTGATGTGGCGATGCCCCATGATTACCATGTAGTTGTGAGCTGGAAACGAGTTTTGGATGAAGGAACGATGCAAGATTTAATGGAAACAGTTGTTCTTGTACTTTCTTTGATGGTACAGTAGCTTTGGTATAGTTGTAAGTCGAATTTTTCATATCGGTTGTCTCGGTTGTACACTAATGAGGAAGCTATGTACGCTAGTGCACAGAAGGTATGTAGACCAGATTAGATAACCGGGGAAATAAAAAGTGTTTGAGGAATTCTGATCCATGATTGAATCCCGTCGACAAAAAGTTGTCGGATCAAGTATACAACATGTAAAACGGTTTGATTGCTTCGAGTTTTGTCCAGAGGCAGGGACTATGGGTGCCGTTTGCTTGACTGACCACCACCACTGGACAGACAGGCTCGGCTTAACATATCAAAATGTCGTCCTCTGCCAGCACTTGTCTGTCTTTTGCTGTCAGTAATCATCGGAACAGGTGTATCTGAGATATGCCGTAAAAGATGGACATGAGCCCTTTAGTGATGATGTATTTCGGATGATGCCAAAGTGGCGTTTGGAATTCTCTGATTTGAATTCAAGATGGAATGACCAAAACTATAATTTTTATGTTTGGAACATGTTGTAGAAGAGGATCTGCGGTCAGTGCTGAGATTCTTGTACAACAGGTTTGGCTTGCACTGGCGTAGCTCAAGTTTGCTGCTGCTTAATAGTTGTGAATGGTGGAAGTAAGTTACTTTTGATTTAATAATAAAAACTTGACAAGATGAGAGAGAAAGAGAGGCAATAACAAATGCAGTGGAAAGTGCATCAATGTTGAGAAGAAGCCGTGTAATTTGATTGTGAAGTAGCAATCGTGTGTATAATAATTGTGTATTGATAGTTGTGCAAGCATAGAGGAATTCATGGATATAAAAAACCCGGAAAAAGTTGGCGGGGCATGGAAGCAGATATGTGTGTGTGTGCAAGTTTTATAAATCATAATTATGTGGAAGGCGCCTGGTGTTCGTGCAATGATAAAGGGAGAAATATATAGAAAGTATTGTGGAAATAATGGACGTGGAAATGAATGAGAGACGAAATGATGGAAGGAAAGATTATTGGAAAAAAGGTTGGTGTTTATTATAATATTGTCGGAGAGATAACTGATCAACTGGACATGGAATCAGCAAATTCAATTCCGAGACCCGTCCAGCACAAATATCCTGCAGCTAAAGGGTTAAAAAGATAGAGAAAGGAATCATTGATGGATAGTCGGCCTTGCAGAGTGCATACAAGTGCAAGGACAAAGATTCACGTTTAATGGCCAAGGGTAAACAGTACATAAAGTTTTCTAACGCCCCATTAACTAAAAGTCGGTTTGCTGACTGGGTTGCTGCTGGAGGATAATGTATCGTGAATATATTCAATGCTGAAGATGCATTTGGGGCCTTGAGATAAACATGTGTGTGTTGATGATGGTGATCCAGCATTAAGGCCTTTCTTGAAGCTCCAAAGAAACTTGAATAGTTCAAGACAGATGCACAAGAAGAATTGGGAGATGATGAGGTAACATTGCATTGAGAAGTGAAGGATGCGTGAGAAGAATCAAAGTTTTATCACAAGAAAGAGGAGCCGGCCGGCCAACTTTCAGTTTAAACAAGTCCGACACAGTTTACTGCATGACCAGTTGTTGGTGAAACTTGGTTGGTGTAAGTACCAGCGTCCAGTTCAAGTTTCAAGTTTTTCACCACGAGAGAAATCAAACGAAATTTCGACATTGAAGTTAAAACCCAAATACAGTTTTCGAAACAAATTTTGGCCCAAGTCCGGCTTGGTGAAAGCGTTGGAGCGTCTTGAAATTTAATTGTGGCTAAAAGCGTAGCTTGGAAGTACAATTGGGCTGGTTTTGTCAATTGTTTGGGAGAAGCCATTGTGAATTGGCATTCTTTCGGAGGCATGTGAACCACCTGTTGTTGTGGTTACGATAGTGGTTTACGGGTTGACGTTTTTTATAGCTCTGGCTGCTGGGTTGGAGGGTCAATTATGACGAGATGAAATGTGCGTGAAGTGCGTGATTTAAAAGAGAGTGATGTGTGAAAGGTAATGAGAGAATTATAAATGAACGGGAGACCAAGCTGGTCTCACGAAAGGCTCCAGTTGTTCCACTGATGCTGTGTCTTCGGTGCCGCCGCAGCTTTGAGTTTAGTTTACCTGTTGGACCGAGATGGGCAAGAAACATGTGTCGGATGATGATTAGAGAGACATAAGCGGAACATATGATGCCGTGATTACCCGCAAAGGCTTCTG
>JAQGBJ010000470.1:0-40646 GCA_034698345.1 Sphaeridia pumilis | reverse complement strand
CTTCCCAAGAGTACTTTATTACCACGTCGTTACACAAAGGAGGTTGGTCACTACTTTTACGTCTACTTTACCATTACAAGTCTCGTCACTTTTATGGATTAAGTTGGGGCTGTCGGGTCTGCGGAAATCTAGCGACTGGCTATGTGAACCAACTTTGTTCAAGTAGTAAAGCATCTTGGTACATTTTGGTCCTTTGCAAAGTTTGGGCAAAGCACCTTTATTGTTATGTTGTTCGAAAAACATGGTCATGACGGATTTTCTATTCTGAGGGATCAATGAGGCCTGGCATAGCTGTAAATACGTTGGACGAGGAAGTTAAAAATTGGCATGTTGGGTTTGCAGGTCTCACGTCAGTTAACTTCAATAGAGATTATGGCGGCGGAAGGAAGAGCAATACGTACTTGATTCTGACTACCGGAGTTTCAGTCTCGGTGGTCATTTTGTGTGTGGCAGTTACGGCGTTTTACTTCAGGAGACGTGAGTCGATATTTTAAAATTTAATATTCCGCAATGTGTTGTTTGCTAATAGGTATTCTTGTTGAATCCAGGTCAAAATAATTGTCAAACAGGCACAACTAGTGCCACGGGGTTCCAGTTGAAGGACTTGGATCGAGAGTATGCTGTGATACAATCAAAGTACATTGGAAATCCTGATGCGAGACAAGGTATGTAATTTCGCGTGACTCAAGTGAGATTTGAATTGATATAATTAAGGCTGAAAGCGTATGATTTGTCTTGGTGTCAAAAATTGTGTACACTTGTCGTCCCAGAAAGGGTTGACTGCTTTTTAGGTGAAAGCGTATGTATGTGAATGGAATTGTTTTTATTTTCTGTTCCAGATCCCGGCCCCGATGTCAACCCGTACGCCACCTTCCAGCTGCCTGAGAAACCACCTGTACCTGCACCAAACTATCCTCAGCAGTATGGATACGTGAAGCCGCAGCCGCGATATCCTGAGAATTATCAAATACCTAGAAACGTGAGTGTTTAAATTTTGTAAAAATGTGTAGGAGTAAAAAACCGGACAAAATAGGCGATTCTAATTAATTTACAGGCGCTGCAAGGGACTTTAACATACGAGCCGAAAACCGGAACCTTGAGGACAAATACAAAATCTTATAAGCCGAAGAAGCTAGGCGGTAAAGGGGGAGAAAGCGATGAATACGACAGCCTTAATTCGGATTCAGAAGCCTCTTCATCAAATACTCCGAGAAGGAGGCATTACCCGCATGAACGAAGTTACCCGAATGAGGCGACTTTACCGATTGGAGAAAAGTATAAGCAATCTCTGAAACGTTCAAAGTGAGAACTGAAGTCCATGTTTTAAAGGTTTAAAATGTTGCTGGAATTTTAATGACGGATCACTCTGTATAGATTTGACAGGACCATGTACCACGACGCAGACCTTGACTTACAGGGCTACAAGAGCCATTACGCAATGGGACCAGGAGGATTCACAGGAGCTGAAGATTTATACGACCCAACGCTTTTGGACTCTGAAGGATATGCAACGGGTCATAGTCTCATGGCCGATTCCGGATACTTCCAGTCAGTTCCTCCGTCGGATACTGGAATGAGTTTGCGAAAGAATTATCAGATGGCGAGCCATGCGCCGTATGAAATGGGACGTCTTGTTCCCATGGTACCTGTCGTCAGACCAGTTCCAGTACTTCCAGCTGAGTTCCAGCAGCACCAGCAACGTTACCGCAGAACTAGTCAACAAAATTTGCAGGAAGAATTTGATCCTGCTACAGGCCAAGAGTACACTATTGCTGTATGACGTTAAAGTAAATTTAGGTTAAGGTTAGACTGCTGGAACATTTGTTTACATGTGTGTATATACCTTTTTCAAACTTTATAGATAATGCCAAGTGACGATGATATGTGTATAAGGTGAGATTAATGTGTTCCTAATTGAAGTTGTTGATGGAAAGCTACAGTCAAACTTTGTATTGATTGCATCACGTTTCTGTGTCTGTGTCCGAAACTTTGAATTGTATCAGTACAATCATGAAGGTTGAAATGACGGCTGTTATCTAGAAAACGAAATTTGGAAGTCTTTGATTCTCCATCCAGATCATCCATTCATACAATACCACCAAAGCTTACCGAAGATAATATTCTTGAATCCAACGTAAAATAGCCTTGAGGGGTTATTTTTGGTGGGTAGTTGGTCATTTTTAAAGAAAGTAGTTTCAACTAGAAACATGGAAAGTTTAAGACAATCATTTGCGGATTCATTGATTTTAAACCAATAGAATGTACCTTGAATCTGAATTCAGGACTTGCTGTGAATTCATCCCTGGCCAGATTCAGCGAGGTCATCAAGTCATCACTTGCTTCCTGAAGTTCGCTTCCAGCAGAGGTGATAACCATCATTTCAGCCAAATTCACAGCCACAGGACCCAAAGCTCCATAAGCCAGCCCTTGAAAGCCATGGTTCCACCACGCAACTGCGACGAACGTCCAGCCCAACAATGTCAAAATTTCCAGGAGAACCTGCAGAACCAAATGTTGTCCCACTTGCTCATTGTAGTCTTCGAGCAAATCGTCGATCCCGGCAACCATTTTCGTCGTCAAATCCAGCAAGTCTTGCATTTTGACAATCTTGGAAACACTCTCCTCAGCTTCCTTCTCAGGGTTCTTTACAAGCCTCGCCCATTTACGTTCTTTGGCTTCCACCGGTTTATCAACTGCCAGCGCTCGAATAGCACTCGCCATCAGCTTCACGCTAACCGTGTAAAGCCTCGGATGCTGAACCTGAATTTGACAGTACATGGTATGCAGGTTCAGAACAAGACACCAAAATAACACACAGAGCTTCATGACTAGATCCCGAACTGAGACCGTGATGAGGCCCAATTCGAGGGCAGTCACAATCGTTACGAAGGCAACATGACGCTTTACTCGAAGTTCCAGGCGACCAAGTTCGCTTTCCATGAGCGCAATGGCGTTGAAAGTCGTTCCTCTCATGCATATGGCGAATTTGATGCAGAAGCAGGTGACGAAGCGAATATTCAGTTTCCAGGTTTCCAGCAACGCTTTAGCACCCGCCATAGCTCGGTATTTGCAAGATAGCGAAAAGATCATGGTCGTGTACGTTAAAAGTGCATAAGCCACTTTCTCGGTTGTGCCCAGCAGGCTGTACGTGAAAACGTACGTGAACTTCAGAACGTGGTTCGCCAGGACGAAAAGTGTCAAAGGGAAGAGGGCTAGACAGTAGTATGGATGGACTGATTTCCAAGTGTACGTGAGATCGCCTTCTGAGATCTCGTAAGGGAAGTAGCCGATCAAGCGGACTGGCAAAAGGGCCCATTTGATGACCTTGAGGACGTTCTTCTGGACCTGACAGTAGCGGCGGTGGAAGTGGACCAGCTTTTCCAGTTTATCTGAAGGTTTGAAGTTGGTCAATGATTTAGCGCCCATGTTGGTCTGCACTAATTGATCGGCGAGACTAGTGGGAGTGGTGGTTCTGGGATTTGAATCTGGAATTCTCTATCCGAATTATTTGTGGGATGATGCACCGGACTAGACTTCAAAGTCAAATATAGGTCAAAGTTGAAGTCTTTGGTTATTTGTCCAGGAATAATTGCGTGTGCAGAAGAGTACACTACTTGACGGTTTATTAACGTCACCCAAAATTAGGAAGGAAACCATGCATGACAAAAATTAATTGCCAGGTTACCAGGTTAATATTTATATTCAGTTTACGGCTGGCTGGGCTTGAAAGTCTGCAAACTGGAACTGCACCAGCATAATTGAATAAGTCGTTATAGACGCCACCACCTAGGTCCAAGGTTCAATTGTAAAAAACTCACATGGAAAAAATATTAGTGATGTGATTATTTTTAAGGTCTTACCGCTGTAATAACTTGGGAGTTCAATCTGAAGTATCCTACAGGTTCAATCCTCGGAGGCATAGTATTGAGCCTCAAAGTTAGCATACGAACCTTCAAAAAATAATTGCAACTTTAAAAATTTGGAGTAAAAAATAGCAAAACAAACATTCACAACTATAACCTTGAAGACAGTGTCGTCAGAAAGCCCGTGTACCGGAAACGTGATGAACGCATTTCCTAGTCGATCAAAAGCTTCTTCGAGACGGTTCCCAGTTTCTGTGATAACGTAGAGCTCAATACAAAAGAGCCCCAGCGGAAGCCATGACCAAGTGAACGACTCGCCCAACTTCAGGTACAAGGTGACACTTAGGAAAAGACAGCTGAGAATTGCAATAATTTGCAAGACCACCTGCCACATGAGGTGAAATCCGTAATGTTCGTTATAATTTTCAATCATCCTGTCCAGTTTGTCCACCTTCCTTCGAACAATGTCCACGGCCTTGGCAATTTTGTCTCCTTTGGATTGAGTTTCAGTGTCTTTGAAGCTGAGTTTCATGGAAACGTTGAACTGCTGGTCTTGGCTGTCCCGAGCGTAAACTCCGTGTTGAGGGTGGGTTTCCGAAATCGCCATAACCATATCAGTGAGCCAGTTGACGGCATTAACAATGGCCATTGGAATTAGTGTTTCTAACTGACAATTTGCCGTGTGAAAGCCGAGCAGCACACACCAATATATTCTGCCAGCGTTTAAAAGGCAATCGTCGAAGTACAGTGGCTGGACAAACTGCGCTAGGGTCACCAAGAATATGATAGTGACATGAAGTTTGATCTTTCGTGTCATGTACTTTGAATGTTGCTGAAAGCGCTCGCGCTGTTTCAGCAAAGGGATGAAGTCCTCCATCTGCATTGTCAGAATCACCGTGAAGTGAATGAGCTCTTTCCAGGTTTGTTGGATCTGAGGCGCTGCTCGTAGAACCCGAAGCCGACAAGCTTGTGTAAACTGGATCATACCTCCGACTAAAAGCAAATAAGCGAATTTTTCAGCATTGCTTTCGATTTTGTACGCCTTGAAGATTATATCCACGTTGTTTATCCACAATTTCAAGCACCAGTATGTGAGGACAATGATGAAGAGGGTGTAATATGGCAGAAACGATTTCCAGCTGAAACTGGTCCGACCTTTGCTAGTCCCGAAAGGAAAGTAGCCGATAATTCGACAAGGTAAGATTGGCCATTTTATCATGTCAAGAAAAACTTTCTCGACCAACGCGAAACGCTGAGCGTAAGCTTTTTCGTCGAAGTTCATTTTGATGCTTTAGTTATGCAGCATGGACTAACACTGTCTTCACCAGAATTTTATATAAACCAAATCTTTTGCCTTAAGTAGTAAGGTGTGCTTTACGGATGATAATTTGGATTCAATGTTTTTATAACCCCTCCCCAAACGTTGTACTGTTTCTTGAGAATTGTATTATATCACTTTTGTGCAACACCGACAAATTTTCTCTTCTGAGTGTTTTATATTATCAATGTTTTATTAGGCTGATTGTTCGCAGCTAGACCTGAATTGAGGTACTTTGATTATAATTAGTTTGATTAGTTGCTGAATTTCCCATGAGATCCGTCATTTGGAACTGAACCAACATGATGACGTGCATGGTAGCCAAGGAAAGCACCTGCAACAAACGTTAAACGATTTTTCAAAGTGCTCAATTGTCTCACAGCTTGCTTATGGCACTCTTACCCACGTGACAAATTGCGAGTTCAATGTATAGAAGCATCGAGGTTCAATTTTTGGCGCATAGGTGTTCAACTTGATGGATAACATCTGAACCTGAATTGAAACCAATGATAAAGAACAATGGCATAATAACATTAAGTCATCTGGGAGTCTACAGTCATACCTTGAACTTGGCATCGTCTGACAAGAGATGAGTTGGAATATTATGAAGTGCATCGCAGAGATCACCGCTGGATGCTAGTAGAACTTCGCCATTCTCAGTGCTCACCTTGAGCTCCATTAGAAACAACAAGACCGGGAAAAATACCCAAGTACTATCTTCGCCCTTGAGAATCCGTACACTTGCCAAAAAGAAGCAGCTGACCAGCACGACTAGCTGCAAAATGCCCTGAAAGAGTAGTGGTCTTCCGCACACGGAATTGAATTTTTTCGCATGTGCGTCGATCTTGGAGACATATTTTGTAACGAAAGCTAATAGGGACTCAATATCCTTCTTTTGCGTCTTCGTACCAGAACCGTCTCTTAGCTGAGGTTGGATGGAACTGTGACCAGTAGATCTTGCGTTCACGGCGAATGCAAGCCACTTGAAAGAACTTCCCAGGAGCTGTGGCGTAATCATTTGAAGTTGGCAGTATGTCGTGTGCAAGTTAATGGGAATAATACCAAGATACGTTACTAGGAGGTACTCAAAAGGCAGATCTTTTAGGGCTGCGCTGATGCATTGCGGTATCGTCAAAGCTAGTACAAGGAGAACCTGGTTTCTAATTTTGCGCCGGATTTTTGCGATAGATGAGGAGTAGCCCTTCATATGGATGGCTTGGGGTTCGAAAGGTCGCATGTCCAAGGACATACGAGTAAAGAAGTCGGTAGTGCCATGCCAGAGGCTTAGAAGTTCATGGGCAGCGGCAAAAGCTTGGAACCGGCAGGCTTGAGAAAAGTACAGCAGTGAGGTGATCAACAAGCAGTAAGCCGTCTTTTCGGTACTGCTTTCCAAATTCAAGAGTTCAAAGACAACATAGATGTTGCTGTACCAGGTCCAGGCGAACAAGTACACGGTCAGGGTGACGACCAAGGCGTAGAACGTTGCGGGCGTGTTCCAGACGAACGAAATTTGCCAATTTTTGTATTTGTAGGGGAAATACCCAATGGCTTTTAGAGGGACCACCGCCCAAACTGCTATGCTCATCAGCGACTCGCTGATCAGGGCGTAGCGTTCTCTGTACTCGGATACTGTGAAAGTCATTTTTTAGATCTCTGAAGCTATTATTACTAGATAGATTCTCAAACTACTGCCAATTGCAGGAACAGACCGAAACAATTTACTCGGCCGAGTGCAGTATTTATTTGGTTTACTTTTCAATTTGCTGCTAATTACTAAAATTTAATCCACCCAACTGGAACTGAACCAACATGATAACGTACGTGGTTGTAATCGCAGCGATCTGCAAATACGAGAAGCAATTAGCTCTTGTCAAGATACAATTAGTTGAATCAATTTGTTCTCACGGATGTCACCATTGGAGAGCTTAATGTGTAGTAGTCGTGCGGCTGAATGCGGGCTGGATTTCCATTGAGCTTGATGCATAGCATGCGCAACTATAAGTTCAACTCAGTCAATATCAAAATTTAAGGACAATGACAAATGAAGTAGGAATTAAAATGGCTAGAGCTTACCTCAAACTTGGCACTTGGACTCAGCAACTTTGTCGGAATTTGGCTCAGAGCGGAGCATAACTTTGCACTAGATTCTTCGAACATCCTGGCTACAGACGTCATTATGAAAAATTCAACGTAAAACATCAAAAACGGAAAAACTGTTCCGATCATCATCGTCCAGTCGTCTTTTTGAGCCCAGCAGAAGCCCAAAAACATACTACTTAAGAAGATCACAATTTGGAGAAGGGCCTGGCAACAAAAATGGCTTCCAAACACGATGTTGAAGTCTTCCAAAAGCAAATCCATGCGCACAACGTGATTTTGTACTGCTTTGATGATATTTCCAGCTCGTTGAATCCTATTCGGCTCTTCGAATCGGCATTTGTATCTCTGAAGCTTTGCGATTTCCGAGTCATAGTTGAACACCTCAACGAAATCTTGATCCGAAATAGATTTAGCCATCACAGACATCCAATCAGATCCCGATGAAAGCATGAATGGAAAAAGCATCTGAAGTTGACAATATAAGGTATGAAAGTTGAGGAGAAATCCCCAAAATACATAACCAAAAGTCAACCAGGGTCCTGGCCATGCTGCTACAACTGCAATAATTTGTGGCAAAGACATGACAGCCACAAATATCACATGGCCGTTTACTACGGTCGCCACAGCTTTGAAGAGAGGACTATTCTTTTCAGACTGTCCGAGTTCCAGGTAATGACGCATAGTCCCTGACAGTAGCGTAATGCCTTCAATGGTACGCTTCCAGAGACTCAAGATATCCTCCGCAGACCTCAAAGCCCAAATTCTGCAGCATATCGAAAACAAGACCATGCCAGACAGCAGAATCAAGTATGCCAAAAGTTCCGTCGAAGTTAAGGTTCTGTCGGTGTTCAAATGAGATTCGTCCACTGACTGACTCCAGTTCACAACAGAGGCAATGAGTAGAAGAGTGAGTAGAAGGTTGTAGATGGGAAAAAACGTAAGCCAAGAAAATTGTAGACTGCCTTTGTCAACATGGTATGGAAAATAGCCGACGAGTTTGAGTGGAATCAGGAGATTTCGGATTATGCGCTGGAGAAGCGCTTCGATGCGCGCGTAGCGCTCTTGGTAGCCGTGATCGTCCATGGAATCAGAATGTTAAAGGACTGCTCAAGAAAAAGAAAAGGACTCTTGTTACCTCTTATAATTTCCTATATTTGAAAAGCGTCGACAGGCTGTAATCTTGATACATCTACGTATACAAACATCAATTAATTTGTTTATACACCTTGGAAATACAGGTGCCGCCGAAGGAATTATCGTACGTCAATTATTAAAATCTACTTGAATTGTCTTAGTGAGCTAAAAGAAAGGTACTTGAATTGAATGTATAATATTCTTGAAGGACTGAGTTTCAGACGGTCAATGTTTTCGGGTCTCGTTGTTGTTATCCAGAGGCTCTTTGGATGCGAAGAGCAATTGGATTTCGTCCAGGGACTTTCCTTTGGTCTCAGGTACGCAAAAGTAAATGTAGAAGCAACCAGCGCAGCAAATGATTCCCAAAAAGAGGTAACCGCCGTCATCTCCAAAAGTGTACAAAAGGTCCTTGAAGAGCTTCGTTACCATAAAGCCCAGGAGCCATCGGAAAGTTACAACAGAGCCTGCTGCTATACCTAAAAAGCCAAAATAAAGTTAAAGCTTGATATGGTTCATGTGTATTGCCAAATAAACATCTTTACAGTTAAATTTACCTTTGATTCTTGGAGGAAGAATTTCACCCATTAGGATCCATACAACAGGTCCAAATCTGATGTAAAGATTCGAAAAATACAATTCGCATTTGAATGCCTAAATTGGCAATTTGAAATGTTAAATTGGACCAAGGTAACTTACCCTAATGAGAATCCAGCGCTGTATAATATCAAAGCGGTAATTGGAAGCCATGAGATTGAATGCATCGTTTCGCCGGCATACACATGCAGTTTAGCGTAGAAGAATCCGGCAAAGACAAACAAGGAAATTCCTTGAATAAGTCCAGATAAAATCAACAGAACTTTTCGGCCGTAGCGATCCACGATGCGTGAGCTTACAGCACAAAATATCTGTGGACAAAAGTCAGTACGGACAATAAATTATTTCGTCGACCTTAAACTATGAAGCTAAAAATGTGGGAAACACTAACCATATCCACAGCTCCAAGGATATTCGTAGCCCAATTTTCATCAAAGTCGACTTCAGCTGACTTGAAAATGTCAACGGTGTAGCCCATAACGGCATCGATGCCTGAGAGCTGCTGGAAGAACATGAGACCGAAGGCGACTCCAAGCGGCTTCATCAGAGGCATGGTAAAGAGTTCCTTGGGGGAAGTTACTTTTTGCCTAACTTCCTCTTCCACATTGTCTTTCATCTGGAACAATTTTATTCATCGAAGTTTGATAAGCAAGCAATGTTGATGGACAAATAAAAATCGTACCTCTTCATATTCGTCGTTAACTTCACAAGAACTATCAACGCCGCGGTACCACATTAAAGATCGCATGGCTTCTTCGTACTTTCTCTGATTGAGGAGAAATCTGGGAGATTCAGGCACCAGAAGAAGGAGAGAGAGACAAGCGATTGGGATGAGGCCAACGGCAAGAGCTTGAATCTGCATCGAAGCGTAAGTGCCGATAAGGTATCTGTGAATACAATAAAAGTCATTAGTATAAGAATTCAGGGGGTCCATCTGAATCAATGTTTCGGATTCACTCACATGTACAAAAGGCCCACGGTCAACAGCAGTTCAAACCCGGATGCCAAGCCTCCACGAATGTGCTTCTCCGCAATTTCACCGATAAAGACGGGCGCCGAAATGGTGTAGATGCCCACACAGAAACCTAAAATGCCCGCGGAATTTCTCAGCTTCATGGAACCAATGGTGTTGAAAAAACTTCGCATGCCGAACTTACCTGAGATGAACCTCCCGGCACAGACATAGTCGATATCAGGAGCAAATATAATCAATAGAGATCCGATCATGAATGGCAGCGTATTCAGCAACATGGTGAGTCGTCGGCCGATTCGATCGATGCAGTAGCCTGCCAATGGACACCCCGCAGCAGCTCCAAGCTATTGGTCACAAATCTTTTGTCAATTTGCTATTTCGAGATATGGAAAAAAGTTAATTACAAGGCTTACTGTCATTAGGGAGTTGACCCATGTTAGTTGCGTTTCAGTGACACCTTCGAACTGAGGGCTTGTTCTGATATCTGGAAGAGCTGTCGCCGGCCATGCTAAAGCTGCTCCCATCGACATCGACCCCATGAAAGCTGCAAGAGCATCAAATAAATATATACCTGAGAAAATACTGAAATTAAAAAATGTTTTTGTTCTAAAACTTACCTCCGCAAGCCGCCAAAATTTGTCGCCACTTTCCTCTGCTGTTTGAACCAGTTACGGATTTCCCAGCTCCGGTTGAAACTCCCATAGTTTGAGACCCAGCAAACGCTGGGTTTGTGAGGCCGCTACCAGCTAGACGTTCCTCGTCGAACGTTTTCTGATTATACTCTTTGAGCTTGACTGAAACTCCGATTATCGCTCCATTGTAGCGGTTGTCTCTTTCCGAGCTTGACATTTTTGTAAATTACTTGAGTGAAAAAATTAAAGGGTCTACAACTATCAGTCTTGCAAAGTAATCATAACTGTATAATTAAACTAGATAGAATTGTAATTACTACAATCAGTCGCAACTTGAAGTATTTGGGAGAAGATGTGGAACGTGTGCCGTTAAGCAGTATACTTGCTTATTGTCCAGATTCTGAAACCGTACTGAGAGTACTGACTGTCTTAGGTAGATGTTCTAGAAGCAGTTTTAGAACATCTTAGGAATATTTATAGACTTACAACAATAAGAAGGAGGAAAACCTGCTCGTTCTTAAATTAAATTAAATTGATTCTTGACTTGCTTTGCAATGACTGTGTATGTATTTCTACTTTTCTGACAAAAGAAGGTCGGGAACGTTTAACCCCCAATTAGAACCGCGTAGTCTTCTTCCACACATTTTACCTTTGAAACCTTGAAATCAGAAAGACCTGCATGTATGACAAGTGCTGTTGTCTCTCAAAGCCACGAGCAACGCATAGTTCACGTTCGTGCATTAATTACAGGTGTGTAAGCGTTATCGGTTTAGACAAGTTTCAGTAGCAGACTTTGCTTTGCTCACAAGATTTGTACTCCATATTCTGTGGTATGATTCCATCATTTGTTCCACCACAGCTACTTTAGGGCAGGCATCAATTAAAAAATTCTACCTTTTTACCAATGTTTGTTGCGGTAGTAGATTTGAAATTAAATCCTTCAATCTTATTCAATGTCATACAAGCATTTCTACGTGTAGATCAAAATGTACCGTTTCCGCATTTGTGCAAATCATGATTGGGAATTTTGCCAAAAATCAAAGTGCTATTGCTTGATGCTTTTAATATTTATATATGTATATATACTACAGCTTAAGTTTGGTGAAATATCGAACAACATTCTAGTGAACCTGAAGGAGCGGAATTTTAGTCTGCGCTCATCCTTTCGTCGTTGCAGAGCCGATGAATAATTCATTGTTCGAATTGCATCTTTGACGTGACCGTTTTCTAATTTGCTATAGATCATCAACTACTTATCGCAAACTAACATTTGTCGCTATTTTTGTCTATTCAGGAGCTCCGCGCTTGCTAATGTCGGACGTCTGGAACTGGACAAGGACGATTATGTATGTTGTGAGAGCGGAAAATATCTGGAAATACATAATGCTTTAGACTGGACAGACGTAGATTTTTTGCAATTACAGAAATGAGCCAAAGTGTTTACTGAAGTAATTAGCCTTTTGTTGAGTGTGAAGTAATTGCAAGGCTGGATTTGAGGCGGATTCGTTGCTATTTTGATGGCGAGTAATTCCATCTAGAAAAATAAGAGAAAAGTTCCGAGTTGGGAATCACACATGGATCAGAATGGATAAATGGCAATGGCATTTGCCAATTAAATTGTTTGACTATTCCAACATACCTTCGACCTTGCATCCTCAGTCAAGTGCTCGCCTGGGACACAGTAAAGGACGTTGAGCAACTTGACTCCAGCGCCATGAAGGTCATTTCCAGCGCTAGCAAGCGCATGGAGTTCAGATACATAGAGGACAAGTGGGAAGATTGAAATTGCGACGATTCCCCACTGCCCAGTCGCTCCCCAGATAAAACACAGGAAGGTGAAAGTGAGCAAGGTGACAATTTCGAGGAGAATTTGGGACACTAGATGGCGGCCGTAGAACTTGTTGTACAGGCGGATTTGTTCCTCAATCTTGTAATACTCGTCGACAAATCGGTTGACCATTTGTTCAATTTTGATTCTTTTGCCGTAGCCATTTGGCTTGATGGAGCCGATACCGCCCCCACCGCCCTCATTGTGTTTGCTGTTGACATAAATTACGGCAATGAATGCATTAACACCATTTGTTTTATCTTCAATCAATTTCCCTTGAGTTGGATGTACGAGGCTATCGCCATTGTTCCCAAAGCGCCCGTATCCTCCTCCTGACCCCGTCGATTCTTCGACAAATGTATCCAAACTATCGTCTCCATCTGTTGCCAAGGCCGCCAATTCGTCCCGCATAATTTCTAAACAAATTGTCATGACTCGAGGTAAGAGAGTTGTAACGGCTGCAAAGACTGGATGCAAGTCCAAAATGAGGCACCAGTACAGTTGGACTAGTTTGAGGTTCCAATCGGGTATCGCAAAGTAGATGGTGGTCAAGTGGATGATGCAGATGACGACGTTAAATGCTGCGTATTTGGTAAAGCGGACCCTGAGACTTGCGAATTTACCCGTGTACTTGCTGTTATCCGGATCGTCCAAATCTGGCTGAATGATGCCTTCGCTTGCATGGCTCAGGCGGTAAAAGTTGGTGAGGAAATCCGTGTGAAGTTTCCAAAGGTCCAGATGGTGCTTGGCGCCAAAGAATGAGCGCGATTTGCAGGATAGCGAAAAGCCGACCATTGAAGCGTGGAGGAGAAAGAAGGCGAAGCGCTCTGTCCAACTGTACAAGTGCGAAAGCTGCCAGAGGGCATTCCGCAAGTTCCAAGTCAAATACGCCATGTACAGGGCGAAGACCAGGACGACCATTGTCCAGATGGCGCTCGCCGACCTCCAGGAGAAGGTGAGTCGAGTTCCATTTTGGATCGTGTAGGGAAAGTAGCCGAGAATCCTCGAAGGGACAAGGCACCAGAACAGAACCGATAAAAGCCGCCGTTCGATCACGTCCTCCACTTTTCTAGGAGAATCAACAGGACTTTTTTCGAACTTCTCCATCGTTAAATTGCCCAAGTGCGCCCGCGTTTGCTTCTGCCAAAAAACTAATTTCTTTGACATGGTAGATTCAATTTCGCCATATTTTCATCAATTTACTAATTTGTTCCGCTGGGTGATCCTTTTTGTCTATCATTTTTGATAATTTCCTATACATAACTAGAAATGCTTCGTTGGTAATGTAAACACGCTGTTGATACTTCAGTAATGAGTTCCTGGCAAGAGTTTGCTGTCACTCTGTAGTGATCTCGATCTATATCTCGATTGCAAAGTATTTTAGAAATCAAAATGTACGCCTACGAGCCCACGGCAAATGGAAGAGGTACTAGGAAAAACTACGACTTGGCCACTTTTGACTCATTACAGTTTCAACGAAAATCCGGGATTGTTTATTTTTGCCAATTGGTCTTTTCGCTTCTCCTCCTTCTTGAAGCTTTCAATTTTGTTTGTTTTTAAATTTTTAAGCACACAGTGCTATATTCATTTCTCGAGATGCAATCTTGCACAGAAACGATAAACCCATACGACGCCTTGTTTATTTTAGTAACCGTGTCGGCCTTCAAAAAAGTAAATCAAACAAGTATGTAATTTCACCATGGCTTATCAAAAGCTCGGTTCATATAGGTTCCTTCAAATAAGAAGTAAAATATACGCCGTAAGGCAAGGGCATAAGTGGCAGCCTCTTTGAGCCATAAGTTATGTTGCATCGTCTATAAAAAGAGCTCGGTAATAGCTGCAGGAGCTTGAAGACTTGAGCTCTGATGTTTACCGATGATCAATAGCCTTGTTTGCACTACCAAGTATATATTGCACATCCGCCAAATTTTCACCCTCTCACATTTGCCCTTAAGACTCGGTTTGCGAGAGCGAAACAAGTCAGAGATTCGCAACTGGTCGATGGGGGTAGAACCATCATGAATATTTTGTGCTGGTCGATTGTTGAGTAACCCAACTATAAGCCCTAATTGTGGCTGCCAATTAGAATGGCCAAAATTAGAAAAGTTGACTGTTGGCCGAAATGGGCTTTCGCTGTCATTCTTTTACTGTGTTTAGCCCAAAGGCCCAGCGGAGCTGCCGGGCAGCTTAGAGGAGCGTTTACTGAAAGTGACATTGAAAAGTTGAAATGTGGACACATGGATAATTGTAGTTCAAGAGCAAATCACACTGCCGGTGGGATAGGAATTGAGCGATATTCGGAATATCCATTCCACTGCAGGTGCGACCGGAGAAGTTGTGCTGAATACTCTGAGTGTTGTCCAAGTGCTCGGAATGATGATTTGAAGTTGGTCAAGCCGTTGATGAAATACAATTGTCAGCATGTGCCAGAAATGGTTGGTAAAGATTTTAAGAATTCTGTCCCTTACCTACTAGGTATTAGGTTGAAATTGCTGATGTTGTGGCCCATTATTGTTGCCAATAGGATAACCTATGGACGGGAATTCTGATGATTGATTATTGCCCGGAAGGTACCGATGCTGAGTTGGAGGACAATTGCCTCGGGAAAGCTGAAGATTACCAATACACCCTTGACCTTCCAGCCCATTCGACAGCGACCCGAAGAACTTATCGGAACGTCTATTGCGGCCTCTGTAATGGCGAAAAGCCCCAAGACTTTGCCAAAATCCAAACCTACGTCGCTTGTAAAAATACAACATCAGAGCTTAACATGACCAACTTTTTAAGAGCAGCGGCTCAAAAATCTCCAAGGAAGTTTGTGTCAGCCACGGGGGAAGGAGAATGTCAACTGAGGGTCTTGCAATTAACTCGCAAGTCCCAATACGGCCGAATGGGAGTTGTTACTGAGAGTGGAGCTTTGTTTGAACTTCATTTCTGCAGAATCGATCAGGTTACCCAATGTCCCGAGTCGTACGGAAACCGAAGGATGGCCGAATTATGCTCGTCGTACAAGCAGCCGGTTGTTGGCGCTGACCGCAAGTCTTACAAAAATCCGCACTGCTACTTGTGCAACGTTCCTGAAGGATCCCAAGCTGCGAAGCCGAGATGTGACCACACCAAGGATTTTTACCCTGAAAGCGTCTCTACAATTCAACGAACTGGGCTGAACTTGGTGTTTGATTTCTCCTTTTCGTCAACTTCGGCAGTGGGCTCCAGAGACGTTTGTGCTCCGCACGAAATCTGGGACTACATTCACGAAAAGTGTCAGGCCATCCAGTGTCCACCTGAATTCAAACTCATCAACCATGCTTGTGTTGGAGTTACTGACAAGTGGTCGAATTTGACGGCGTCCAACCAAACGGCTCCTTGTAACTGGATTGTCGTCCAGCAACATATCAACATGTCTGAGACTAACGGATCCATCAGTATTCAACTGGAAAGCGAGACACACAAGTTCGGACCGAATGAATATAGACGGCTAAATGAGTCGACAGTTTCCGTGTGCCTTTCATCGATCAAGTCCACGGAATCCTCATTCAGCAGCCTTGTCAGCTACGTTTCTGATATTTGTCTAGGGATATCGATAGTCCTCTCGTTTCTCCATTTGATACTTTTCGCAAGTCTTCGAGCCCTGAGGACTTTTGCAAAGAAGATTTTGGCCTGCATAACCCTTAGCATTTTCATGTCTCAGTTACTCTTCCTCACAATGCTCCAGTATCGAAGTGGTACTTGGGTTTGCGCGACTGTTGGAGTCGTTCTCCACTACTTCTTTCTCGCCTCCTTTACCTGGATGACAACCATGGCATTTGATATCCATCGAAAATTTAGCGGTTCAATGCTGTCCGGTAGACACCAAACCAGAAGTGGTATCCGACGTACTTTTTTAAAGTACAGTTTGTTTGCGTGGTTGGTTCCACTAGTCTTTGTTGGTTTCGGCATCTCCATCGACTACCTGCCTCCAGTAGCCTACGCTGAGCAAGTTCACGTCCTGAACGTACTTAACAAGAAATGGACTGTTGACGGCGCTGACAACAGCAGCCTCGGAGGACTTGAAGACTTTCAACCAGCCTACGGCCAAGGCTTGTGCTGGTTCAACAACAGACTGGCGCTTTTGGCTTTCTTTGGAGCTCCTGTAGCTGTCTTTGTAGGGTTTAATTGTGTGTTTTTCGGACTTGCTGCCTGGTCAATTCGGTCGCAAAACAGTAAGGCTAAAAAGGTTTTGAAGAAGGCTGAGGCGCAAACTGAAGGAGCCGATGGCTCCAAACCGAAGCAAGCGTCATGGGAGAAGCATAACCAAGTTAATGTGCGTATGTACGGTAAGTTGGCGCTTATCATGGGAGTTACTTGGGTCCTTGGATTCGTGGCCAATTTGGCCCAGCAAAATTGGATTTGGCTCGCGTTTGTCGTACTGAATGGGCTTCAAGGGACGCTGATTTTTTGCGGATTCGACCTCAGGCGAAAGACTTGGCAGCTGTGCAAGCGAAGGTTTGCCAAGTCTTGGTGTGGGAAATGTTTCCCGTCCTTTGGAGTCGAAGAAAGCAGCAGTAGGAATCTTAGCAGCAAAGATAGGACTTTTTCAACAAGGACTTCGTCTAGTACTTTGACCACCAGAACTGTGAAGGCAACTCGTTAGTCATAGCTGCATATGTTAGTTTGAAAAGTAACTGATAATTGTGGTAAAGTTTCGTGAGTAAATTCCTTGATGTGATCAATTTGATGACCTTTGTCTTTGTAGCATAATTCAGACAAATGAAATGAATCGTACGTTTGCATGGTCCAGCGGCAGGCTGCGGCTGCTTGTTTGACGCCCAGATTTAGTTGGGATGCGTGCAGCAAGGCGTCGCCGACTCCCGCAGTCAGAAGCAGGAAGGCTTGTAGCTGCTCAAGGTTTGAATTCGCCTTTGTTTACATGCACGTACATACGGCTTCTTTTTGCGCGGTTGGTGGCGTCGTATCCACCACAGTTTTCAAGGAAAATCAGCGAATTCTGTCAAAACAAACCTCGTATTCGGCGAAAATTCGCGATTTTCGCTCGCTGAACAAAGGATTTGGAACGTTTTAAAAAACATTGGGTAAGGTTTGCGGTTGTTTGGGCTGTTTGATGAGATATTTGGGGAGGAAATTGTAGTTTAATGATTGTGAAATTCTTATTCAGTTTGCAGGATCTGCGTTTACTAAAGGTCATCGTAATTCAACTAGAAGAAGAAAAACAGGGTTCCAGTCATACGAAATCTTCAGTATGAGGTTTCAAGATTCTTGGCTTGAAGAGCCGTCTTTGCGAGGTTAGTCGAGTGTTTGATTGAATGAACCTTTGAGCAATGTGCTTGTAATGTTCTGATGTTGACTGAAAATTCCGTGGTTTGCAGATTGGCTGGTTAAAGTTTCTAACGATGAATCCAGGGCTTACTGTCGTTGCTGTGGAATAATATTGAGAGCACACAAGGCTGATCTTGTAACCCATTCTACAACTGGTAGGCATGGGAAGAATGCGGAAAAGGCATCGTTGGATGGCATGACAGGGCCATTGAATGTCCAAATTGTCACGGGAGACGAACAAATCATGGAACGTTCCTATTCGGATTTGACCTATCAGCAGTTCCAGAGAAGTATCACGGTGAAGCGTTTCCGACCAGAATGGCAAGAAATAGAGGAGCTGAAAGGTGAGAATTCATATAAACTGTGAGTCAGCCCTGTGAGGATGATTACATAAGCTTGATGAATTTGCAGATTGGCTTGAACCTTGTAATGAGGACAATACGAAGGCATACTGCAAAATGTGCACGGTTCAGCTCAGAGCCCATAAACATGACCTGATACTGCATTCAAGATCTATCAAGCACAAACGCTGTTCAGAAGCACTTATGCCGCCTGGGCAAGGAGCTCCTGGGTCTTCCAATCCTATCCTTAATGTAGAGTACGAAACCACCGTTGACCACGGGCAGCATGACGTTGTGCCAAGTGCTATTGTTGATACTATCGTTACTTCTGTTGAGGAAGAGCCAGACGCCAAGAAGCAAAGGATGGACGATGATGTGCATGCGGAGGACGTTTGTGTGCAAAATCTCCAGACTGTAGAAGATACTGACGGAAATACAAGTATGGTGATTACAGATGTTAGAAATGGGACATTAGATGTGTCAACAGACGATGATCGACCTCCTCAGATAAGCATTATCAGGGTCATGGACAATAGGAAAAGTAATGACGGTGTGAGAGGAATTACTGCTACTGTCATGAAGAAACGAAAACACCGGCTAAGTGCCGCAGATGTGATACGAGCTATAGACGAGAATGAATTCACTGGGTATGAAATGTTACAAATACTAAAGAGAATCGTCCCCAAACTGTAGATACGGACATTCCTTTAAGTTTGCAATGTAAAGTACCAAGAAAAAATCATAGTTCAAAAATAATAATTTTGGCTAGGGGCTATCCCCTATCTTGAAAATCTTTCCGTTCCTAATATATAGGAGAATGCTAGTTGTTAAGGCAAATACTGATCCAGAATACATATATTCAATAAACCGATGTTTTATTATTGTATTGCATTGTAAAAGGCAATCCAGCTTACGCCAATAATTTAAGAACCCATAACCGTGTATGTATATATCACATACAATTACACGAGCCTGAAAGACTAGTCGGTAGCTCCATTCTAAACCAAGGCTTATAAACAGCTACGGTCATGATGTCCATTTTGGTAAGTATCCGGACCAGCCCTTATTCGTTCCTTCAGAAGCCTGACCATTATTTCCACCTATCAGAAAACATTTTCATCATTAGAAGAAAAACTCTGGTGGACTTCTTCATACAAATTAATTTACCTTTGACTGCTCCTTCAAGAGCAGTGATTTCATCATTCGACAACCGCAATATTGTGCGGAAAACAGGTATCAATCGTATTCTTTCGTCTTCACCGCTCAGGGTCATAAACTGAAAATACACAGTAATTGGAGGTTCTCTTATTTTCATCTTGCCTTTGACGCGTGCTTTTTTGAAAACTAGTTACCTTGAGTAGAACATTTTTTAGATACTCAGTGTTCTCTTGCAAATGTTCCCTTCGTTCTTTGTCCCGTTCAGTCCGCCTTATCTCTTCCTTGAGAGCTTCGCATAGTTGAGTTAACCTTTCACAATTGGATTCTGAATCCCGAAGAAGGGACAAAACGTGCTTTAGCTGAGCTTGACATTTCAACAGCTCTTCCTTCACCATCGGAGCAAGATCTGCGCCGTTGCTGTCTTCGTTGAAAATTTCTGGAAATAGTTGGATTGTAGCACTACATTGGATTTGACAATAATGGAAAATAGTATGAGAAAATAAACATTACCTCCAGTGTTAGAATCGAAGCTGGCATTCAACAGCTGCTCGAAGGAAAGATTATAATTAACACCAGTGTTTTGCGTACGCACAGATACAGCACTTTCAGAACCCTAATAACAAAAACATTCAGGAATCACACCAGTCTTTTCTACACAAGGGAGATATCCAGATTTCCATCACACTGCTGCATACCTCACATTCTCCACGAGGAATCATACGTAGACGTTCAACTGAAAGTGTAGGCTCAAACATTCCGAAAGATTGGCTTTGCTCCGTGCCATTTACCTTTACATCTGGGCAGCCGAATGGTGATTCTCGGCGAGCGAGGGGCTCTTCGTCTTGCTTTTCATATTTATAAAATTCTTTTTGGTTAGCTGGTAAGTCACAATGTTCCAGTTTACAGAACTCAACTTGTTCCTTCAAGGCCCGCAGTTTCGTGTCATATCCATTTTTCAGGTCATCAAGTTGATCCTGCAAAATCATTGTTACCTGGTTTATAACAACGCAGGGTAAATTAAGGTGATGTGATACAATGAAATCTAACCATGTGAGCCCTTCTTGTATCCTCGACCTCTCGTTTACGCTCTTCTATCATCTTTTGCAGTGCAGATTCCTTTTCTTTCAAGGAAGATTTGAGCTTTTGGGTTTCAGTGGTGAACCACACTTCCTTTTCCAGCATTTCAGTCTTCAATTGCTTGAACCTTACATTTAGTTCAGACCGATCTAAAACCAGATTCTCATTTTCTAACCGCAGCGTTTGGACATCACTCCTATAAAAAATGATTTCCCAATGAATCGAACCCGATTAGATAGTAATAAGAACATCCACAAAAGCTTACTTCAAAATTGAGATCTCTGAATTGTAGTCTTGAACAATTTTTTGAAGATTTTCCAACTCATCCCGTTCTTGTGTTGGATTGACTGTGTCTGGCTTCTGCGATTTCAGCATTGCTTGAGCTTTGACTTTGTAGTTCCGGTACTCAGATTCGAGTTGTTCCATCTCCAACTTCTGGTTATTAATGACTGATTCTCTGCTTCGTTTATTTTCCTCCAATGCACTAATCTGCAACGATTAACGATACATCTTTTTAGTAGACATCATACCATACGTAGTTGAATCATCACTGTTTCACCGTAAGATCTTTACCTTTTGTTCTAAGGCCGTAACTGTTTTCTGTAATACTGTATTCTTATCGACAAGCGCCTTTGATTCAGAGGCCAAGTGAATCTTACAGTTCTCAAATTCAGTTTCCAGCTGAAACATTTCACTCTTCTTCTGAACCAACTTTTCATTTTGTTTAGAAATTTCATCTTGCATTAGTGCTATCTTCTCGCTCTTCCGGAGTACGTCATTCTGCAAGCACAGTCACATCACATGGTAAGGACAATTGGGAACAAAATCGACCTTCAGTTTTCCCCGTGCAAACGGGAATCATACCTTCAAGCTTTCCTTGGTACTCTTTAGCTTCTCGTTCTCTGACTGTAATGCGCCGATTGTCTCAGTATTAGTACTGAGTTGCTGATCCGCAACAATCCGCTTTTTCGTTTCGGTCTCTACCTGAGCCTTTAGGCTTTCAATCATTTCATGGGAAGCTTGCAGCTTCTTTTCATAGTCGGACATTTCCAAGGAAAGTAGTGCTGCTTGCCGTTTTTCCTTCATAACCCAACGAAATTTGTTATAACTACTCACTGCAACTTCGATCGATTTCCTTTGAAAAAATTTGGCTTGCTTTGTACCTGCTTAGCATCAGTATGTTTGACACTCTGTAATTCCTTCTCCAACTCCATTGCCCGGGATTTCCACACGGACAGTTCTTCTTCAATTTTTTCATTTTTGTCAATTTTATCTCGTAAAGCTTTTTGTGATGCAGTCAAACTCTGTAACACAAAATATATTGATCACAAATGTCATTTCGCAAAACAAAGACTTGCACTAAAGTTAAACGAATTTCAGATTTATAATTTACCTGGACCTGTGCAGATTTCTCACATTCTGACAACTTCAACTTCATGCTAGCATCCACCGCCTGCTTGAGATCTTTTTGCAGCTGACTTTCAGCCTTCTTAAGTCGATCGATTTCATCTTGAGCGTTGTCAAACTCCTGCTGTAGTCTCAGCGTCGTTTGATTCTTCTCGGTAAGTCTTGTTTTCACTTGCTCAAGGTGTGTTATCTCATCAGCTTGCTCGGCTACCCGCTTTTTCAATTTGACCGCAATCGCCTTGAGCTGGAAATAATCAATCAAAACTCCAGTTAGCATCGTTATGAAAATTCAGGCACACGTCAACTAGACATCTGCAATTTGCGCTGACGTGGTACACATGATATGTACCCAGCGCGACTTAAAGTGGAAGCCAAAATCTACAGCTTATGCACTAACCTTGTTATAACGATCCTCAAGTTTTTCTTCAGACATTTCGACCTTCTTCTCTTCTACAGGCTGTCCATCACTCGGCGAGGTTGCATCCATAGTTGCAGCAGTTTCAGGAATCGCTTTGCTGTTCAAAATGCAGATTGCGAGAATCCCTTGAGAAAGCAGGCAGAGTAGCCCATCATGGTAAAAGCTATAAAGGTATACCAAATTAACTTGGGATCGGATTAGATTCTACACAAGCGTTTAGTTTCCTAATTTCCGTTACCGTTAATCGTGAAGAATTTGAAACCAAGGAATTGTCAAGGGTTGAACATTAACGGCCGAGAAACCTCGCCGACTGAATTTTCTTTAGTGAGCACGTTAAACTTGATAAGTTTGTAAACACCGACATTTGTTTACATCTTCGAGTTCTGAAGAATAGTTAGTCAGAAAGCAAAATTGAGTTGGTTAACAAGGTAAACTTTGGATGAAAAGCTGTCATTGATTCAACCCGTTCTCCAATGTTTACTTGGGAAATCAGCCGACATCAAAAGTATTGAGCTGGTGCGCATGAGCAGGTCAAGTCATTACAACACCAAAAAGAACAAAAGTTGTCGGCTTAAAGGATACGCGAGGAACATATGGAGAGGCGAATGGTGCATGTGTTGTGAATTGGGAGACGTGAAGAAAAGAGGTGTTGCTGTTAAATGTGTGACAAAGTCATAACTGTTGTGAATGAATCATTGCTGATTTCCGAGTGCATTTGTGATAATTTAACTGATAATCTTGATTCCGTTTCGACTAGATTCTCGAGTTTGGTGGCTTTAAATTGACTGTGAATATCATCCTGTGCAAGTCCAAAACATTGAATTTGTTGAAAAAAGGTAAAATCGACTAAAGTTATGTTATTCCGTTGTTAGAAGTGATGGTTTGTTCACTCACTTCGGCTTAATTTAGTTGAGCCAGAAGCGCGATTGGTTTAGGTTTTTCAAAAGTTCAAAAATTTCAGTAGCAAAAATTCTAGCCATAAGCAATAACTTCAAAATCTCAATCTGTTCTATTCGCTCGAACAACTCTCAATTGGTTCATATTCTGTCGAGCAAAATTCTTGTCGATTATTATTAGCTGCCGGTCAGTTGTCAATTACATTGAAAGTGGCGATAATGGTAGGCTAGGTGCTAAATTTTAATCTAAATAAATAAATACTGGTGGTGTTTTGGATGATGGATCAAAAGAAAACTTGTGAAAACGACTTTGTTCTTGAATACTTCCAGACTCGTCCCGTGGTTCTTGATGGCGAAAATAAAGTAGCAGCTGACAGGAAGAGCTACGCTGAGAGACACGGATACAAAAGCTTGGCTTACCAGCAGGAAGTTAAGATGATTAATCGGTTCAAAAGCGCTCTTTTGAACGCGGTTACTGGGACTCCAAGCGAAGAACGAAGTGTCAACGGGACGCACAACGGAGTCAGCAACCATGGTTCTAGCAGTAGTGGAAGTAACAAGATTTATGTGGGAGAACTGCCGGTCCAGCCGAAACCAGTCAAATACGAATACAGCAGGCCCCATTTTTTGAACTTCCAAACAACGGATGAAATTCAAGTTTCGGCGGATCATGGCGTTAGACCTATCATTGTTCCGAGAGATTTGACGTTACTGCCTTGGAATGTCGGTTATGCAGAGTAAGTTGAAATATACGATGCAGTTGGAATTTTAAAGTTGGACGTGACGAGAACTAATGTTGATTGTGTGAATTGTATCACTAGGACAATTAACTCGGGGAAATCAACGCGTAATGAAGATCAAGCCAGAATACATTCGGGAGTTTTGGAATTTGAAATCAATTCCAACTCGACAGGGTCAAGGGATGAAATGCTAACGAGCCAGTCGTACTCGATACCATACAAATATTTTGCGGTGTTTGATGGCCATGCTGGGCCAGGGGCCGCGGTTGCAGCCGCAACTCAGCTACATAATATTTTGCACGTGAGTGAATTGTTTCAGACTTCTTCGAAATCGCAAGGATACTTTTGACTGAATTTCGGCATTCCTTCTAGGAAAAATTAATGAGTATCGCACATCATTTAACGGAAAGCGGACCTTTCTGTGAAATGGACCGTGGAAGTTCTAGGGGCAAGAGTGTCCTTTGGTATCCTAATACATGTGTTACTGCTGATTCATTGATAATTGGAGCCCTCGAATCTGCATTTTTTGATATGGTACGTCTACCGGCTTGGAAGTTTCAATGCTAATCGTTTGATTGAATCTTACGTACGGATTTCGATTGGTTTCCAGGATGCCTTGATCGAGTATGAAAACAAGCGATATGAAGGAGTGAACGGCGGGTGCACGGTGGTTGTCAGTCTATTTATTCTCAACAAAGTCTACGTAGCTAACGCGGGGGATTCACGGGCGATTCTTTGCCGAAGAAACGCTGAAGCTTTGGCTCTTTCAAACGACTTTACTCCTGAAACGGAAAGGACACGAGTTCGACAGTTGGTATGCATTTACGATTGATCTCTATTTTTACTTGTGTCGTTATCATCATTATGTTTGCATGCCATCTATTTCTGTAGGCTGCAACGAATCCAGAACTGCTTGCTGGAGAGTTCACCTCGAACGAGTATGTACGAAGACCTGTAAAGAGAGATCTTGGTTCTAAAATTCTATACAGAGCGGCTCATATGACGGGCTGGGCATATAAAATTGCTGATGTTGATGATCTTAAGTTTCCGGTTGTTTTCGGTCAAGGAAAGAGGGTAAGAATCACAATGGAAAATTGTGTCAATAGTTCCAAGTTGGAACCGAAAGTACATCTGGTAACTTGTCCCTTTTCTTTTTGCAGAGCCGTGTATTAGCGACAATCGGAGTAACACGTGGATTTGGTGACCACGAGTTGAGCGCCCACAGCACAAATGCCCGCATCAAACCGTTCCTATCTTCACAACCGGAAGTAAAGGTGTTGAACATTGACGATATGAAAATTGGGGAAGATGACGTGATTGTCATGGGAACCGATGGGTTGTGGGACGTAACATCTAATGACACGGTCGCCCAAGTTGTCTTCAACACCATGGATCAGTTTCCGTCATGTGATTCTAGTCGATTCAAGTATCGTTATACATCTGCTGCTCAGGACCTTGTCATGTACGCAAGAGGGAAGTTTGTGGAGAAAAGAAATTGGAGAATGGCGGATGGATCAGGTAAGATTTCCGAAATCTCAGTCAATGTGTAGCCGAAATTGCTAACAATTTGCTAACAAAATTTCTGATATTTGCAGCTGCCACGATTGATGATATATCTGTTTTTGTCATCCCGCTATGGCCTTTTAAGTGTGAAGTAACTGACATGGCTTTAAGGAAATTAGCAGCTGGATCTCATAATGGTAGCTTGTCGACGACAGATTCCGATCTGAACGCTAATGAAGTACATGCAGAAGACACAGAAATGCACATCGAGCCTGCAGCAGAAGTGCTTGCAGAAGTTAATTTAAACGTTGCCCCGAATCACAGTGCAGTCGAAGTCGAAACAACGGCTCCTTCTACGTCTGAGTCTGAACACGCACCAACAACGGATGAAAACACTGCAGCTCTAGATGTAGCAGCAACAATACTACCGTAGATTCTTAAGGTGTTTGTGAAATGTTAAAATGAATTTCTGGCTTATACCACTAACGGCGGAATTTCATATTTCGTAGCTTCGTAGCGGGAATCATGTAAAAATTTGTTGTATCGGAATTTCAGCTGCGTCAAATCGAGTACCGCTTTAGCTTTGTTTATAACTAAACTTGAATGTGTCTATTATGTCACCACCCTTGTTACCTTAGATGGATCATATTTCGTTTTAAGTCTGACCGTTAAACATTTTGGGAGGTCTTGTTTGTATTTATGTTTGCTCATTGAGTTCATAGACCGTGATTGAAACAAGTATTTATACTGTATTTTACAGAAGAGAAAATCACATTCCATCATCATTTGACTGCTATTACGTTTTGAGAGATTTGTTCTCGCCTATGTATACCAGTATTTCCAAGGCTGCAATATACATGTATCGTAAATATATATAATAATAGACACAAGTGTCACACAACTTATCCGAATAAATATGACTCGATTGATTAAAAAGAATTTCGTATCGAAAAAGTCTCAACTTCACCTCGAGAAGTTCATGAATGAGCAATATCAGTTAATATATAAAGAAATTTATTCCGGACAATGCGAATTACACGTTTTCTATTTTAGCAACAAAACAACGAAATTAATACATGAAATAATGAAATAAACACGTGGCTCGAACTGGAACTACAGCTAATGAACGCTCAAAATTAATTTTTCAATGCAAGGTACGATTTCCATCTTCAGTCGGATTTCTTGTCACCAGAGCCACCAACCTTTTTCTGAAGTTTGGCATGTTCTTCAACCAGGCGATCATACTCCTTTGAGACTGACTGTGCTTGTGATTTAATGGCATCTCTATCTTTCTTCGTAGAGGCGAGTTCTGATACAGAAGAGAATACCAATCATGACCAACGTTCATAACAATCTGTTAATACTGCAATTGCTTTTTTAGTGATATTAAAGAGCTACCATACCTTCTTTCAAAGTATTCACTTCAGTTTGAAGGGTCTGTACTTCTTCCTTACTCCTCATGCTGGTCTCATCTCCTTTCTTGCCTTTTCCAGCAGCGTTACCAGTATCCAACAGTCTCCTTGCGGTATCGGAAGCTGAGTTTGCTTGTTTCACGACAGCTTCAAACTGGATCTGCATGCTTCCTGCTTCGGACAAGAGGGTAGAGATTCGCCTGATGACGCTGTTAAAAAAAATATTGCTCAAATAGACATTCATAGAACCATAATGACCTGCCACTACAATGTAATTACACTTACAGCAAAAGCAGCAAAGCGAAGCCAGAAATATAGAAATTCCTTTGGGCTCTAAACAACTTCATGTGGGCCTGCATTTCCGCCTTGGGGTTGATTTTCAAGTCGTACTCCTCTCCCGAATATTTGTTCATTTCCCGAATGGCTCCTAAATCACGGATAAAATACCAGACCATGAATTAATTCTTCCAGAGAATCTTTTGAGCGTATCGGTGACTGGCTTACCCACGAACAAAATGCACAACAAACCGACTAGCCCATAGAAGTACAATGCCGATTGTGCAGCTAAGCTTTTGAGAAACCGAGAACGGAATAATCTCATCCATCTATCGTGACAAATTCACGGATTAATTGAATGTTTTATCAGAATATGTATTACAATGAATTTAAATCAGCTATAGTCTTGTTACCTTTGTGGCGAAATGCCAGGTATAAGCAAAATTGCCAGGACCACGATTTCTGTGTAAAGAAATCCGGCGACGATTCCCCACTCGAGCTGCATGATTGCTCTGTTTTGAACCTTGGGCTTTGAGTATTAATCTGGAAAGATAAGAAAAAAAGTTAGTTTGATGGCTTTCAGAAAATCAAGACACAGCGCAACGAGCAATTGACAGTTAGTTACCGCTAAACTTTGAAGTATTCTTATGATCTACGCAGCAATCGCTGGTGTAAACACGCGAGGTAACAACGAGGGATATAAATATTATTGCCCTCCTATTAATTAGTTGGCTCTAGATCTATTCAGTAGAAGCTTTAGCTTTGAACTTGGTTCAAGACTAGACTAGGCAGTTACTTTAAGGTAACAAAAGCTCTCAGTCAGTATAATTACAGCAAGGTTTACAGTTTGATGGCGAATTAGCAAATGGTCACTTACGTCCAAGTCGACTGCTGATTTTATAAATGACAGCTGAAACTAACGATCACAGATTCGTCTCTCGAATCACTCACTGATGGTAAGCCGAGAATTGCCGACTCTGGCGGTCTATGCAATCAACTTTGAATCTTTCCTCATTTAAACGATCAAGGGTAAAGAGAGTGACTGAATCATCGACGATTCTAACTGCAAATGCATACAAAAGATGCAATAAGGCAGTTTACGTAAGAAGAATCATGATCTACGTCGGTATAAACACAGCCAACAACACGTCGGCAAAGATCGACTTGTTTTTTTGCTGTCGAGAGTTTGAATTCCCGTTCAGGTATATACGGATGAGTCAACCTTCTCCCGCCAAGAGTCATCGAGTGCCCATACACTCAATGAATGTCGCAACAGACGAAAAATGATAAACGTTCTATAGGATATTTATTTAAGTTGGTAACATGACGCTTGAAGAATTTTTAATTCGTCTCAATTAATTTAATTTAACCAAACTTTCTTATGCCTCTCCATGTTTGGAGCCTTACAAACTGTAAATTTAGGAACGACAGTTTGGAACCCGAAGAAATCGGAGTAGATTGTTGTTGACCTGAAGTTACTCTTCAACTACTTCTGACCCTTCATCGTCATCATTTTCTTCGTCGACGTCATCCTCGTTATCCTCCGGCTCTTCTTCCTGTTCTTCTGTTGGTTCGAGCTGTGGTTTAGGTTTTTGTTGCTCTGTAGCCGAGTTTTGAGCTGAAATTTTAAATGAAAATGAAACTAAATGTCTGAGAATGTTGAAAGCTTGCTGTTTAATTACGATGAGGCTCCGGAAGGTTACACATTCGATGAATCATGTTACAATAGTCCTCCTGACTCTGTCCACTTTGTCCACCTTGACTTGGTCTTCGACCGTCAGAAGCGGAATTGGGCCTGAAGAGATGGAAAAAATAGTTTTGAAACGCGTTGGTCACGTTTAAATCAGCTTCGGAACTCCAACTTACCAGCAACAAGGATCTGGCGGACAGGAGTTTTGATTTTTTGGCTCTACGTCCTTGGAATTTCTCTGGGAGCTTTTCCGTTGATTTTGTCCCCTGGAACCTGGCCTGGACCCATTGGGTCCATTCTGAGATTGGGATTGGTCGGCCTCGCCTTGCAGATTTTGACACCATCCCTGGCCCTGGCTGTATGGCTGGTACCAGCAGTAATTGGCGAAGTCCTGGTTGCAGTAGCAACAACACGGGTTCTGGCACCCTTCTTCTTCTTCGTCGCCTTCTTCATCGGCATCGCTTTCTACACTCGACAAAAATTCAATTTAAGCTTTGAATCGGCGTTGAACCAAGCTGGAAGAATCTGAAAGGCCACTAACGGAATACTGAAGGATCTTCTTCCTTCCCCTTATCATCGACTAGCATAACAAGCTCATCATAGTCACTTCCTTTAGACCCACTTCGGTTCGAACCACCACTACTGCGCTTCTTTTGCTGGGAAGGCGCAGGGCCCCCGCCGCTGGTACGGCGTCTACTTTCACTGTCCCTGGAAGACTTTTTCTTGTTGCTCGGTGGTGTTTCAAAGGAGACGCCGTTGTAGGATTTTGCATCCTTTTTAGATTCCGATTTGGTGGAATCCGTGGAATCTTCTCTGTCCCGAGCTTCGCTGTTGGGTTCCATTTTTGATGGCTTTGCAGGACCTTTTACAGGCTTGTGTTGAACAATCTTGGCTGATGATCCAATGGAAGTCCAAATATCTTGACTGCGCCTTTCCGGAATATTTGCTGCGGTGGATTTCGTTCTTGTTGTAATTTCAAGTATTGTTTCGGAGCTGGTCGGCTCGGAAGTGTCGGTACTCGTATTTTGATCTTTAGAAAGCGACCTGCCGGTTCTGCGCTCCGGTGCTAGACGAAGTTCTACCTCAGTTATGCCCGGGCCGATTGTCAGTGTTTCGGTGTGAATTGGTTCATCGGCATCTTTCGCTGAGGTCACAGAGCTGAATTAGCCCAGCTGTTCCGAGTGTTGCATAGAATTATCGAGGAGATACTTACGTTGATAAACTTTGATGTGAACAGTTTTGGAAATGTCAGAACCCAGAGACCCAAATCGTTTAAGAAGAGCACCAGAGTTTATGACTAAATGTTCGGATTTAGCATCAGCTCCAGTGGTAGTGACGGCTCGCCCCTGATTTGGCGCTTCCACCGAAGAGAATAAATCGTCGACTTCTTCGTCTGAGAAACCAAGGGACGTTCTAGAACTTGTTGGAGCTGGAGTTGGTACGGGCCTTGCGCCGGTGGGAGATTGTACCTGTGAATTTTCGTTTGTACCGTGGTAACGAATGTCCGAATCACTCCTCCTGACGCCCCAAGCGTTTTTCGAGGAAGAAGACGCCATGAAAAATTTCGCTGCGGCCAAATTCTAAGGGTGACATCCTGTCTACAGTCTAATGTAAATATTGAAATATGGATACACCAAAATTTGTATGAAATGCTATTTTGGTAACACTAGCAATGATTTCTTTTCGAAGAATGAACATATGGTTTCGTATCACAGCGGAACTTACGAAAAGAATGAAAAGTGTGTTTTCAGTAAGTACTTTTAGCAAAAAACACGTGCTGATTGATGACAGCTCACCACCATGTCAGCAAAATTGAAAGCTTTGTCCACATTGGCGATCCTTGCAGAACAGCGTCAGGAAGCTGAGACTGCAAGGACGCTGACAGCCAAGTATGATCCTCGAGACAGCCCCACCAAAACAATGTTCATTCATGTTCACCAGAAGCCCAGGAAAATCAAGGGCCAAAATTTCGACTGCCCAGGGGCTTGCGCAAGGCCAGCGACGGTAAATAGTTGGTGTGAGTGTTTGGAGGATGCAGAATGAAGTCTCACTGCTAGCTTCGCTTTTAGATGTTGCGACCTCCAATTCTGACACAAAACTCGAGCTTTGTCGAAAATCTGGAAGAGAACATCAAGGAACACGTGGATCATTTCGGCGAAATTCCTTCTGCGTTGACCGAACCGGCGTTGTACGATGAAGCTGGAGCTATCCACTTCCAAAATGCTGACGAAGACTTTTTGAAGGAATACGCGAAGCGAGTGGATGAACAGAAAGAGTTGATTACTCGGTGGCATCAGATTTTTGAATGCGCTTTTGGGTCAGCAGTCTAAAAATTCAATAGTTTTGCCTGCCCTGAATATTGAATATAGATTCAGAAGTAACTTTTTTGTAGGACGATGGTTGTCAGTTTTAAAGCATATGAACCTGCACTTCGAGAAATGAAAGCTGCCATGGACAAAGATTTGAGTGAACAGCAAACCAGGCTTGAACTCATGGAAGCCAGTTACGAAAACGCTGAATTATCGATTGCAGACCTGCAAAGGAGACATGAGCAACAAACTTTTGAACGACAAGATTTGATTCACCTGCTGGAAGAACAAATTAGTATCGTTGAAGGCCACATTGAGAAGCAGGACGCAGTCTTGGAAATCATGTCGAAAATAACTCACAAGTATGCGCTTCTTGTGGAATACAGGTGTAATTCAAACATTTCAAAGGGATTTTTGAATGTTTAGCTTGGAGGAAGAGCTTGGAGACGAGCACGAAGCCAAACAGGATTCAGAACTTCAGAATGTGCTTCTGGTTGAGCAAATTAACCAAGAAAGAGCCAGGCAAGGAATGCCACCGTTGCCTAATTTAAACCGCAAACGACTAGCCGTTAGTGCTGAAGAACCTGATGGCAGCGAAATCGAATTACTTCCACCAATCACTCCTAATGACCCGATAATCCTTCGTAAGGCGCTTCAAGTCGCCACTGTGGATTTAGAAGAAATGAGCAAACAGTAATGGTCTTCGAATGACACAGCTAACCAGTTTAAAGGCCATTTCTGATCAACATGTTTTGAAGGTTAGCAGATCTAGAAGAAAAACACAAGGACGAAGTCCCAAGAAGGCAATTCTTGGATCTTGTGAAAAGGAACGAGACTCTGATCCGGGAAACCGATGAATTCAAAGTCAAACGGGAAGAAACTAACAAGAAGTTGGACGACATGAAGAAGCAAGTACAAAAATACACTCTAGAGAGAGACGAGCTGAAGAAGAAAGTTGCAGAGCTGAGGGTCAATCTAACGCCGAGGCCCAGTTGGGAAAAAGTTGGCGAATTTTTCGATGGCGGCACCAAAGAATGGGAAGAAATGAGGCAAGGAAAATCTTCGAAAGAAACGGCAAAACTAATGATTCAAGAGCTACAAAAACAGATGGAACCTCAGGCACCAAAATATTTGGATGGGCTTGGCACTGATTCAGCAGTACCAAAATGTCTCCGCTTCGAAGGCAAGATTCGAGACTTGAGGACAAAAAGAAGAGAGGCTGAGTTTATTGTAAACGATCTGTGGAAGGAACGTCGAGAATTTCTGCAAAAGTTGGTGGAACCCGAAGAAGTGAGCAATGAAGCACGAGTTTCTCTTCAGGACAACAGTTTAAATTTTGACCTGACAGAAAAAGAGTCAGAAGCTACAATGATGACCTTCCCGAGCTTCGTTGGTTATTACTTTGATAGCAAGTTTCCAGTGGCCGAGGATTTCAAGATCGAATGGGTCTACAACGTTCTCGAAGCGTGTAAGCGGCTGAAGCTTAGCAGAAAACTGCCGCCATTTGCCTTGATGCTTTTTAGAAGGCTGGAAGAACGCTTGTACTTTACGTTCCGCGACGACTTTTATCGACTTCGGACGCTTCTGAGACAAGTGGCATCGAGTCGATCTCCGCCAGAGCTGAAGTTACAAGACTTCAAACAACTGCTCAAGTCCGCTTATCCTGGTAAACCGCAGGAGGCGTTGGACAAGCTTATTCGAATAGCTTCAAAGCAGTGTAAAGCTCATACTGACTGGATGCTGTTAAAGTTTGAGTTTCTGTTCGTGGAGACTGATGAAGGTCTGGAAGGGAGGTTCTTTGAAGAAATGTGCGACCAGTTTGAAGCTGAGCGGTCGGCGTTTTTGGAGACTGTTTTAACGAAGCTGGCGAGCGCGGTAGGTGCCACTTATGATGTCTTGGCGGAATCGGAAACTGCTGGAGAAAAAACCGTGACGATGGTTCAACTCTATGAAGCTATCAAGAGCACTGACGCAAATATCGGTAACTTGCGAGAAACCTTTTGGGGACTGAAGTCTAGCAAGTATTTTTTTTTAAAAACTTGATTTTGATTTCAGGTGAAGAAGACACTGCAGCGGCTCTTGCTTGGGTCTTTTTTGAAATATCAATTTTGCCACCCGTTCAATCTTTGGCAGCATCCGTCATCATGTTCCTTGAAGCTCAAGCCCAAGGCCAATTGGTTGCCGATACAATGAAGGATAAGTTGATTTCAGATATCAAAGCAGCTTTCCCTGGAGAAGAAGTGGCTTCAAAATTTGGAGATCAGCCAACAGTTTTGAAATTTCGAACTCTAGCTCGAAGATTGAAGGGAGCTGCACTTCTTAGCTCAAAGCAGCTATCAGCTGCAAGTTTTGATATGAGTGTTTTTGGGGATGGAACCGGTGAGTTTTTGGGAGAAGGCTACGAGTATCATCCTGATGACAATTTCGAAGAATTAGATTTGTACCCAAATATAACTGAAGATGAGGAGGAAGAAGTAGAACAAAATAAATAATTTTTGGTCCTTCAACCATGACGCTTATTAATGGACATGATTGCTGAATTAGTTTCATGATATAATGAGTTCCTCCTTTGGAGGACAAAGATTGATTTCTTCCTGACACCCTTGACATTGCCAATCTGCACCCCAGCGATCGGCTTCTTCCGTTCGACCTTTGACAAGGTCCTTGTAGTTGATGCTAGGTTTACAAAGTGGCTTTTGCTCACAGCCTTTGTAGTGCTTTGCCCTGAAGTACTTGTCAGTGTCATTCTTGTCCCAGTGGAAATCAATCTGGCAATTCGAGATCGTTATAAGGCACAAGTATTAGGAATTTTAAATTTTTTTTTGGAGCACCTCGTAACTTGAAACACCGCAGCAACCTGGTAGAGGATCAGGTGGTCTTTCGCCATTATGAGTTAAGCAGTACTCTGGGACTCCGATGGGAAGAACGCCGTATCTGTCGTAAAAGGCGTTGGCTCGGTCGGTTGCAGTCTAGAAATCATGTTTTGTTGTTTGAAAAATATCCATTCAAGGTTTTCTACTATACTCTTGTCAACTAACCTTCATGGATTCAGGTGCACTTGTGGGCAATCTGGTTGTTGGGGATTTGAAGGAGGCCCTGTATGAAGACTCGACGCATTCTGGAGGCAGTTTACATCGGATCGCCTGAACTTTCTCTATTAGTCTCTCGCGAGCCTGGTTGATTGCTGCTTTTGTTGGGAATGAGCTTTGGCATGGACAATCAACAGTTCCTAAAGATTTTGCACAATTATTTTTTTGTACAAGAAATAAAATTGCCAAAACCCAAGACATTTGTAACATACCACCATGGCATGTTAATCTGGGCCTCGGTGGCGGCGTTCGAGGGTCTGGGACGTATCGAGGCGTGTTGAAGAGAATGGGGTACTTCCTTGAAGGCGTCGCGGCACCTGAATGCAATCTGCAGGGATACACGGCACAACCTATATCACAAAGCTTCTTGATTTCTGCATCCTCTGGACAAATAAGCTTTTCCGGGCATCTTGGACAGTCAACAGTGTCTGTTCCGGGGACTACCAGATTTCGTTTGTGGAGCGGCGGTGGTTTGTTGGCTGGCGCGTTGATAAATTTGATTCGGATTTCAGCACATTGGCCGCCATCTTGACACTGCAGATACATGGAATTTTACATTAACGTTTCAAAATTCTGAAGAATATTTGGGGTTTGGCAGCACCTTGTTTCCTTGAGACATGTTCATGGATCCACAGACGGGTGCACAATTTTGTCCAAAGCAAGGCTGAGAGACGTCATAGGCCTGGGCGTAGGTTGTATCCGTGGTGAATGGGCAGAGACATTGACAAGGGAGAGTTGGTGGCTGTTTAATGGAAATTGTAGACCTTATGAATTTCATTTAAGTGTCTTAGGAGTGAAATTATTTCAACGTTCAACTGACGTCAAGTTCCAAAACTCCAGGGAACTTTTGTGTCTTGGGGGCACATCGTTCTCCCGTCAAATCAACAAAGTCCGTTTGGTAAGTGGTGGTAAAGCGAAAGCGTTCAGGGGGTGGAGCGCAGTCAGATCCGGGTGGTATGTTGAAACGGTTGCCGCGGCTGAAGGCGTACTGTGGAAATTTTAAATGTTGAATTTGCGGTAGTCTAGAAAATGAATGGCAAAGTCGATGACAGGCGCTTACAGCAGTATCATTCTTCTTAGTGGTGTTCAAGTCATCAAGACTCCGCTTGTTTGGATTCAGCGAAACTTCCTTGTACTTTCCAAGCGACCAGACTTTAAACGCTTCTTTGTATTCGGTTTTTCCGGTCTTGGGCATACAGGGGTCTGACTTGCAGCTATCGGGAGATTGCAGTATTTTGTAGATTTTTAACTGTAACGTTTGATGTTGTGAGTAGGTCTTACAGGCCACTGAAGTCTATGTTGCACCAGTCAAGCTCCTGGAATTCGGGTGGACCGTTTTTGAAACAGCTGCAATCCGCCATGGTCTCAAGGAATCAAATTGAGAATTTTGTCGAGTAAAGTACAAAGTAAGAAGGTGGATCTAGAAATTAGATGTACTGAAGACCTGCGCGCTTCTCGCAAGTCTCTAAATTCCTAATTCCTAGCCTTAAAGTGCCACGTATGAGGACGGCACATTTAAAAATATAACAATACTATATTTACAGTAGTTTTAATAAATTGAAACTAGCGCCTCGCTGCTCCATGTAACGTAAAAAGAGAGGAAAATATCAGCATCGTTGGCAAGTGAAATTTCTTGAAATCCCATGAAGAAAGAAGTTGGAAGGTGATCAGAATTCCGAACAGAAGAAGAAGCTGGAATGGATTCCTTTTGACACGGAACAAGCAAACGTTTGATTTGTCATAGAGTGAAGAATGCTCGATGGCTCGCGGGATTATAACTCGCTTCGAAAAGTCACTGCTGTCAAAAAGATTTCTTGACCAAACAATTTATGCGAATTTTTATTTATTCGCGTGAGACTAGTGCAAAATTCTCAACTTGATTATATTATTTACAGATGCATATTAAACACTTAGTTTGTAGTTCGTGTAGGGTTAGACGAAAATTGTAGCTGAAGTTCTTTGAAGTAACGGAGTTCATTCTGTTCTCAAATGATGAAACCTAGTGAGTCTGCTACTGAAATCAGAAATTGACAACTGTACATTAATAGGGATTGAGAAGCTCGGCAGAACGACGCTGAAGCCGAAAAACTGACAATATGTAGGTCTCGCGAATAATTGCGTTTTATTCGCATTAATCTTGAGCTTCATTCTCATACTTACTCAATAATGATTTCTGAATTTTAGGTCGGGTTGAAATATTTCGACTTACAGCCCTGAAGGATATTACGAAGAGGCTAATCGACTGACAATCACAACATGGATCCTGAATATTATAGTGAGATGTTCACGCCTACAAAGCGTATGACAGCTAGGTATGTTGGAATGGGGTATATATATTAAAAACTATGATTTTGTTTGGCCATTCATGTGAGTGTTTACAACATTGTAGCTCAAGTTCAAACGGCAACTACAATGATCATCACCGTTCTACCTATGATTATGATTTTGATGACGAGGATGAGGCCGATGTTTACACTGACTATGTCGATTACCCACATGCAATTAACGTTCGTCCAGACAGGGATATGCATAACCGGTGCTGTAGCAATCGATTTTGGTGTGTCAGGGTGAGTTTTATTCAAAATATATGCGTGTATTAGCTCATAATCTGTATTACTGTACTAATCATGGTCTTTTTTATAGGACATCTGTGGTGTGGTTTGCGTGATCATGACGTGGTTTCTGATTTTGTATGCTGAATTTGTTGTGATGAGAATTATTCTACTGCCCAGTTCTTACACTATTTACCGCAATATTAACGCTGTCATATGGCAGGCTGTTTCGTTTTTAGCGTTCGCATCCCATGTGAGAACGATGTTAACGGATCCTGTAAGTTGCATAAGCTTTTCTGTAATGAGTGTTTCTTCTTCATGGAATTTTATAGCGAATGTCTTGTCCATCAGGGTGCTGTTCCAAAAGGCAATGCAACCAAAGAAATGATTCAGCTTATGGGCTTTCGAGAGGGCCAAGTGATATACAAATGCCAAAAATGTTGCAGTATTAAACCAGAGAGAGCTCATCATTGTTCAGTGTGTCAGAGGTACTGGACCTAATTTGACCAATTTATAGACTGGGTCTACATTTTCAACAGTAACTGCATGTTCCTGATTCATTGCAGATGTATCAGGAAGATGGACCACCATTGTCCTTGGGTCAATAATTGCGTTGGAGAAAACAATCAAAAGTTTTTTGTCCTTTTCACGGTATGTGTCAAAGGTTCCTTTATAGGCGCTAGTAGTGATTCAATACCCTTTAGACGTATTCACAATATTCTGCATAAATCAGGCAGCTTTAACCGGATCGAGCTTCAAGCTCTTCTTTTTGGTGCTTAATGATTAGGCTGGTGAACCAATTCAATTGAAGATTTTTTTTCTTGCAGTTTTATATCGCCTGTATGTCGATCCATGCTCTGTAAGTCTTGCGTTTGTACTTGAAGCTCAGTCATCAAGCATGATCAAGTAAGAAGGTATTTGATTTGCCAATTTCAGGATCCTGGCGTTACACCATTTTGTGATCTGTATTCAGCACGACTGGAAGGAATGTTCGGCCTATACTCCTCCTGCAACCGTTGTGTTCTTGATATTTCTGATTTTTGAAGCGCTTCTATTTGCAATTTTCACAATGATTATGCTGTGCACACAGCTAAATGCAATCTGGAATGATGAAACAGTGAGCCTTTCTGCTAAACTTCAATCATGTCAACATCTGCGGGCATGTTATATAACATTTCTTTTCTTCTCCAGGGTATCGAACAACTTAAAAAGGAGCAAGCTCGATGGGTGAAGAAATCTAAATGGAAAAGTCTTCAAGCAGTATTCGGGAGGTTCTCAGTAGGTTGGTTCAACCCTTTCACGCGGCCGCCCTTTGCATCTAAAATTGAGGCATATATGCCAGTATGATTCTGCAATAGAATAACAAAGGTTCAAAATCCTACTTATACTTTATATACAACATAAAATAGTTTTATCAGTAATTTTTACTTGACTGAAAGGTTTCGCGGTCTAGGGAAATAACTTCACATTATAGTTGCTAACAGGTGCTTTACTAAATTCCTTTAGAGTTTGTGCTTTAATTGTCGGCCTGTAGTCAGTTTCTTTGATTCTTTGTTGAGTGTGCTGAGCATACGGTAGGTTCAAACCCCTAAAGAAGTCCATTCCAAAAGTGAGAAACTTTGTTGAGATATTGTATGTTCTGTGTTATGAGCCACGCTGACTGTATTTATTTGTGCTGTTTGTTAATGAAGATAAAGAGTAGCTATCGTTTACAGATATAAAATAAATTATGTATACTTTGTGTATTGAAGATCCAAAACATGTAGTTTCAGCTAAAGTTAATGGCGCTTGAGATGTGATTCGCGTAGATCCAACACTTGATTGTTCTGCTTCACACCTACTGTCGGCAACAACCGAAACGTTTGAAATTCAGGTACGCGGGTATATGCTGCTAACTAAATGATATCGTTAGAAACAACGAGGCTGTAAAATATCTCTTAACTTGACATCTGGTATACTTGATAACATTATCTTCAGCAGATCGAATCGGAGACACCTAATAATTTTCCCATAAAGTACCTCCTGCATTCTGCACCTCAGGCATAAAATATCTCTGGCATGTACAGATATTTTCTTATTTGCCCCGTATGCATTTATTTTCCCACAGAAACGGCATGCGAATATGTCGAATCTTGCTTGCAGTCTGCAAAAAAGTTAACTGACAACCTACCGCAAATCAGCAATTTCAGGATATTTTTATGAACATTGTAACTAAAAGTGAGAACGTTAAAAGAAATTGTCTGCATACGCGGAAACCATTGCTGTTTAAAAGTTGACCACGAACAATACACGTATTTCAAGCATGCGTGTGGCCACATGGCCCAGATATCATTTTGTGAATCGCCAAAGACAGCAACTTGCTTCTTATTGTCTTTGTCTGCGGTGATCATTTCCGGTTTGCATTGCATCCATTCCGATTTGCGGTTTAAACTGCATCGTTTAAAAGTCAGGTAGGAGCACCAACGCCGGAAGGCACTAATTTAAGGTGTTCTCAAATGTCCTTAAATTTTGGCTGCTGCACTCCTTAATAAACCGACTGGGCGACTTCAGTAGCTGTCTCATATCATTGCCAAGCCGTATATGGCATTATGGTCTGACAATTTCAAGTAATTTGCAAAATCTGGCAAAAATACACCAGTTGCTGCTTGAGTACGTGTATCCGGGAAACGAGATACGAGATTTAATAGATTCCTTTTATCACACATTTAGCACCTCGGACTCCGAGGCTCGGAGTATCATGTAATCATTATTCAATCATCCATGCGTAAATACAACAGTATAGTGATTTGAGAACACAAAAATTGACCTGGGCACAGCAAAGTCGTTCCGTTACAGACTCGAATAGAAACTGCAATGCAGATGACAATCTGCTAGCGTGCAAAAAACATGTTTATAGAAACTTACCTTTCCCATTTATGGGCTGCATCCTAATTATCTGTCGGCAGTTGTGTAACGCAATATTTATAATCGAGATGAATCCAAGAAACGACATGCAAAGATGCATTTATTATATACAGCGAGACTTGCGTGACTAGAAGAAAAAGATTCCCGTTTGCGGATTTCTGTGTGTAACCGCAACAAAGTATATAAAGAATAAGAAACGTTGCATGAGCACCTATGTAAACTAAACATTATCTAATGCATTCAAACAATGTTTGTTATGACGTTATAATTATAATCACGTGCGACTCTACCGACATCTCGCAAGATCAAAAGCGTCCTAGAAAGAGGCCGGCCGGAAATGCAAAAAGAACATGGGAAATGCTCGTGTTCCTATGTTGCGAATTATACATATACACGTTTGAGTCTTGTGAGCCAAATATTGGCAATATTGACAATAATTGTATGTATGGGAAGATTGAAAAGTACTGTATATGTCATTTGGGGAATATTATATATGAAACTTCTGTGTGGCATAGACAGTTGGCGATAGATATGTGATTGCAAACGTGGGACTATCCAAGTCCATATATATTACGAAGAGTCGCTGCCGACGAAACTTATGAGCCCTGACGTAATGTAGTAAAATAGTGAAAAACTATGTCGGCGTGTGGATGGTCGTCGTCGGAACATGTTGAGTTGGTTGAAGATATGCACTTCCGTTTGGTTAGTTGCAAAAAGTGGTGTGTTAACTTTTCTCAAGTTGCTGGGTAGAAACCGCCCTTTTTCGTATTCACGTTCACGAGGATGAATGATGAAAAGGTGACATGGCCCATAACTTGTTGTACAGATTGTCTTGTTGTGTGGACGCTGATGCTGATATGATGACTGGGATGGAATATGGGCCCAATACGCTTTCTGTCAAAAGGTAGTATATGGTTGAAGGTGTTGCCGTTGCCGTGGTCGTCGTCGTTGGAAAAAACTCGATATTGCATTACCGCAACGGAATTCAGCCCTCTCAACCCTACAACTATTGCACCAACAAGGAAAACATAAAAACTTATGGTCATTATTGAAAATGAAAGGAGAAGATCAGTTCCTTTCTGACCTAATCAAACATTACTAGTTTTTTCGACATAT
>JAQGBJ010000469.1:0-40652 GCA_034698345.1 Sphaeridia pumilis | reverse complement strand
AAGTACAAACTTAATGCTAGCAATAAAGGAGAGACAAAGATGAATCGAACAAGAGTGCTTACTGTAACTTTCCTTACGATTATTACACGCTAACTGTTCAAAAAGCTCTGGGAATGCGCTACAGGAGCTTTTGTCGAAAGCTTCAAGTCTTTCCTGGGTTAGTAGCCTATCAACTTGGAGAGCTCTGAATACCTCAGAGTTTTTGAAGATAAAACATGACTCTAGCTTGGAAGCTCCTCTGAAGCTATTTTTTGGTAGAGCAAAATTCCTATCGCTCCACTTATACTCGACACAAAAGTCTAAGTTGGCTGTCTTTGATGTAACTAATATGTACACCCGAAGACTCTAGAAACTCTGTGGGGAACTCTAAACTTCGAATATTCTCAAAACCATTAAGACCAATAACACAGATCTCCCAAAAAGTACCGTTAAAATTAATCGCGACAAACTTTACATTCTCCAGGGAGCGCAATAAGGTTGCTGAAGACATTCTGCATTCTAATGATATCAGTCATCTCATTTTTGTAACTCAAACCTTTCAATCTTAGGAAGAACTCTAATATGAAGCAAGCGTTAAGCAGCTCCGTACAGTTAGCGACTAGATTTTCACTCAAATTCGCGGGCCTAGAGTTGACCAAGCAAATTGTACATTTATGATTATCGATAATCTCAGAACTAATAAGATTCCTTAGTGATTCACGGAACAAGTCAACGGCAATATTGTTACTCCTTATAATCAAGTTTAGAGAGTTTTCGCTATGTAAAACTAAGCTAGGAGGTAAACCAGAATCAGACGTGTTTTTAACTAAAATAGTCGGTACACCAAATTTCACATCAAGTTCTAACAGGTCCAGACACACATTTTCATCGTACATAACTTGCATAAGATAAACTTGCCCATGACTATCGAATTTACCGTTAGGTAATGAGTTCAAAAAATGTTCAGAACGTTCAGCTGACGTTATGCTCAATTCAGTCGTCGTTTCAAATTTCCTAAAAGTCGCAAAATGGATCTCGCTCGTGAGGTTCATTTCACCACTGATCTAACCATCCAGCAAAGCTCGAAAAAGGCGAGAACTCATTATTATTGATCAGATCAAACAAATTCTGGACTTCGGACAGAAAATTGAGACAAAGACCCAGCGCACAATGACTGTACTGTGAGCAAAACTGACATTTAACTTTTACTCTACTTCTCTCCAACCTGTTCTGAAGTGCTGAAAAATGTTCTTCGGAAGCATTCGGGGCAAAAGCTATGGAATATCTACCAACAAAAACGATACTTTGGTGTAACGCATCATCGCTGTTGTTGATATACTCTACTGGAACTCGGAAGTAAGGATCTACAGCTGCTCTACGGAAACAGTTGGGGCTGATCAGCAAGAAATATACCTTTCCAAATCTCTCAAGAACTCCCTTTGGGATATGGCCTTTAAAATGACTCCTACTATTATTCGCAATTATACAACATTCAAGACCACTATCCCTGGGCCTACTGAAGACAACGAACCTAAAGTTGTCAAAATCTTCCGATGATGTCAATAGTTTGTAAACTTATGCTGAGCCTCGTTCTTTGCTAGTAAATAAGGAACGCTCAAAATTGAAATCACCGTCGCTGAATTCCAACGCTTCGTCGTCAATCTGCTCTAACTCAATTGATGTAGGTGGCGAATTGCAAATACTTTCAGACTCTGAGGAATCTCTACCTATATCCGACGAGTCCGACGTCGGATCAATTTCTCGCTGCGGCGACGATGACCTGCATTTAGAGCAGCGTCGGTCAGTAAAAGCTGAAGATGCTATTCTACCAGGAGCAGAGTAGAACTGTCTTTTCAGAACATCCAAAATGGTGTGGCATTCAGGAAATTATCGAGATTCGATCATGCAATAGAGGAATGATAAAGCTTTTTTAAACATGCACAAGTTCATCCGTTCGTAATTAACACAAAAAGCACAGGGATACGAATCTTGGTGTGAGAAACTTCTATCCACAGGAATATTCATAACCGAACATACTTCCTCACAACTCACCAGAGTGCTTTTTCCGCTACCACTTAAATTAGTCTTGATTAAACTTACAGGAATTAAGAAGTTGGTTTTAGCATTGAATCTAACAGATGAACATTCACCTGTCAATACATCGCTCGTCAAGTCAATAACATACGTTCTGCCATGATCGAACAAAATTTTGGCCACGAAGTCAGTCTGATTATCGACAAACACGCTGTGTACGTACGCTTCAGAATCCAAATACATTAGTTCTCCAATTCCATTATACTGCGAAAAGAACACTGGACCCAAATCCTGACTTAAAGACATCCACTCATGTAGCTGGCTCATTCTGAACTGACTCTAGATATTGCAACATTCGTTCCTGCTCTGAGTAGCTCTCAAAACTATAACCCTTCGGCTCGTCGCTTTTGGATTCACTGTCGGATCCACTCAAACTACAACTTAAACTCCTGGAACATCCCTGACGCCGAAGATCGGTACCTTTGATATCTAGCAAGAAAGAGCTCAATTCCAAAAGTGGCATTGAAACGTCCACATCACTTATATATACTCTACTGTAGAACGCTGTGGCGAAAATATAAACTTGACGGTATGTACATAACGCTGGATCCAGCAAACAAAAAAAAAGCAAGGGTTCCAAACTACCTTAATATCTCCACTACGAAGCAAATCAGCATCATAATCTAATGCTATTAGCTGACGCAAAAACTCCTCCGGACAATATAATTCACTTCTTCTACCCGATAACTGATTCAGATTTATCCAAGCAGCCGGTAATTTGAATTCACGACCTTTGAAGAATGATGATGTGCTGACACCATCCTCAAATTTACCTTCAATGGACACAACGTAAACTCTACCAACCGTAGTCAGAAAACCAACCGGAACAAAATCAAGTACGCTTCTCTCGCCAACAAAATGGAGGACTCGCTTATTGTGAAGTACCGTTAATTCAAAGTTTTCATTACTAACCTTACAAAAAACAAAGCTAACTAGTAAAAAATACCCTCGTCTGGACTCCCATTCTTCGCGTAAAAAGGCCGGCAGCAGGTTATTCATACTTGGTCAAACCAGAATTTCCCAAGCAAAGTTTCGCCAACTTTTTGTAGGGTTGCTTGGAAGGCATACGTGCTTGAACTCCATCAAGAAAGTACTGCAAAAACGAAACAGCTTTCTTATAGGTACACTTCTTTTGAACACCGTGAAATTCACAGAAATTACACGATGCAACTGAAGGTACTATATCGAAATCATAATCGCAAACAACTTCGAGGTAATTCAGAGTTGACCATGGATCAAAAACCCCACTGCCGACAGAACTTTAATCAAACGTTGTGTCTATCATCGACTTTGGAACTTCTACCGCTCTGTCGTGATGTACACTAAAGAACTGACGGAGGAAGGAAGAATCAGCAGCACAAACATCACTCTGAATAAAGTAATTCCAATTATTACGCTTCAGAAAACCTTCTGGTAATAGCGAATTAGATCCTCCATCATCAACACAATGTATGATACCAGAGTTACTGATGTAAGTCATTTCCTTCCGAAGAGCATGGCTTTCATAATAAAACAGAATTCCTAACCGATCAATATTACTAGCCCATGCTGGGATTGCCATTTTCACAGGATCAGGTATCAAAGCTTAATCGAAATATTGATACACACTTGCTTTTCAGGCTCACGGTACACAATCATGTCTTTCCACAAGGATGAACGTACTTTAAAACGAGGATCAACCGACGAGGCACAAGCAACAACCATATACGAAAAAGGAGCTTTTGTTATCTCCTGCCAACAAGCTAGAAACCACGACAGTTTAAGTGGCCAAATTTGAAGCGCCCAAGTTCGTAAACTCAATGTTTCCCGATTATTCTTTGTAATTATGGAAAATTTGGTATTTAGGCTGATCAGCCTAGATTTAAGAAAAAGAGAATGAAGGATTAATATCACCGTAATGTTCTTGTGACTGGATTGATACAAAAAGAGGTCCTCGAAAGCCTTGCTATTGGTTGCGCTTGTGTGCCAGTCGTCGTAAACCGCTAAGACGTGATCCCTGGATTCACCAAAATCAAAAACAGGATTTTCATGTAGCTCCAAAGTTGGTATTTGTTGTTTCAGCACTAGCAAATCACTACTGAAAGACCCATAGCACCACAAAATCCTACTGAACTTTTTAGTAAATAACTCCTCTCTGTCTTTTAAAATACGCTTAACCAAAGTGCTCTCCCCAGAACCACTAGAACCAATCACACAAATGGTGGAGGGACATTCAATCAGTGGATTGAACTCCAGAGCTTCCATCCTGACAGTCGTCAAAATCTGATTCAAAAAAGCTCCGAAAGGCAAGGACTTGAGAAGCGATACGTAGTATCTCTTGGAGTCGTACGAAGAGAGACTGACTTTGTTTTGGATAACTTCGGACAACTCTAGGTTTTCGAAGCGTCTAATAGACCTTTGCACATGCCGAGTTTCTTCACCACTGAACAAACAAGCTTTAAGGTGTTCAAAAGTTATATCGTTATCTTTAACTATCGTAGACACGCCTTTCAGTCGTAAGTGATCAGGAATTGATTTAAATTTTAATCCGTATGACTTGGCTCGCAAAGCAACGCATTCCAGAATGGGGTTTTTGGGGTACTCTATCTTAATTTTGCCAGGAATGCTTTCACCACCCACGTTAAATAAATCTGATCGACTTTCAGCCCATTTGTAAGGATCCGATTTAGTTTTGATTTTCACAACCGCTCCATCTGTATCACAGATCACCAGGTCAACTTCTTCAAAGGCTTTGCTGAGCTCATCGTGGAAAAAATTAACAAACGCTCTTTTGCTTTCCTGCTGAATTTGAAATCCGGGGAGACCAGTTCGTTTAACACGACACACCGACTGTCGCTTACTGATCATTGTCAAATTTTCTGTCAAAATCTCAAAGCCGTTGAAGAAGGGATCACTAGCGGCGGCCAACGCAGATTTCTCACCAAGTCCATTTTCACGTATCGATCTTCTCTAGCGCAAAGCTTGCCATAACTCGAGTTAACCTGCAATTTTGCTTGCATTTTGACTACATCATTCTCCGCATTCGCTCGCATGTTAGCTCTCAAGTCTATAAAAGCTTTTCCCCATCTTGCAACATCCATCATCCATCCTCGATGAATCTGAACAAGCTCCAAGCCCATTTCCAAGTAAAACTTCAGAACAGAACCTGTGAGAACTATGTTCTTCTTGTCTAAGAATGAGCAAAGCAATTTCTGTACAGGTTTCTGACTTTTGAGACTTCTGCTGTCTTCTAGCACTTGTTTTTGGTATCGACTCAACATTTCATACCTCACATACTCCTTGAACACAACTACAGGCATGTTTTGATGAGCTCTCAACTTTCGCAAATGTTTTGGGTAATGAAGATCAACTTCCATGACGAACTGATGTTTCTCCCAATCTACGCTTCCAAACTGCTTAACGACATATTCAAGCTCAGATACAGACAACCATCTAAAATTTCCAACTCCTAGCGGTAAAGTAGTGCACCAACCGTAGAACATTGTAAAATCATACATTATGATGTAAGTATGCATTTCGTCTGGCTTGCAAGTCTCGCTTACATATGGCTTGTCAGCAATTACATGTCTAGCAGAACCACAAGTGGCGATTCCACCGGACATGCCGTTTGATATCATCAGGTATTGATCAATGTCAGTCAGAATATCAATGTTCCGCTTCGCATGCAATAGAATAGCCGAATAAGCAAGACTCGGCAGAGAGAAGAAATGCGTTGGACATAGACCGACATGACTATGCACAACTTCACAAAAGCGGTGAATAAGACAAGCTAAATGAAAGCAGTCAGTCAGGTTGTAGAGAGCTGTGAATTGTCCAAGAGTTTTTATACCAAACTTGCGCCAGATTTCCCTAACATCCTGGTACTCGTCGGCAGTCAGAGTCGACCGATCCAATTCACTTCTAAAAGCATCTGGACTTTGCAGAGAGGTTTCCTTGAACTGTTCAAATGATTCAAAATGTTCATAAGGATAATCTAGTTTTGAAAGCAACATGTCCGTGGCTTCTCCATATACCGGACGAAAAACTTCGTCAAAAGGTCTGAAACTATTTGGTCTGTTTTCAGCTCGCAGCATTTGAACTGCCTTGTCCAAACTCATGGGAATCAAGGTGATTGAATCCACAATTCTCAAAAACCCTTCCAGTTGTATGCCCACCAAGTCCAGCAAACTTTTACCTATAAACTGAACGTCCATACCACTGTTTATACCCTGAAGCACGAAGCGAGCGTCGTAGCGTCTGAAATTATGCATGTAGACACTAATAATAGGCTTGAGCTGTAAGGCAGTATTGCATTTCTTGCACAAAACGTAGCGCAATTTTCCCTCACCTTCGAAATGATTATGATCAAGTACCTTCTCTGTGAAAGTAAAATCAGCCAAGCACAAATCACAGAGCCGGGTGCTGCTAACTCTAGTCTTTTCAGCTTCAGTCAACTTTCGCATAGGTCTTGTTTTCCCCATGGCTCGCAAAATCTTACTACCTTCAATGATGAGCTCCTGCAAGAAACGTGAACCAGCATTCGGACCTACATATGTCTTGTAAGCAAGTAGTTTCAAGTCTTCGTCAAAGAAAGCGAAAGCAAAACCTGAACAGACATGATCATTCACTCGATCTGTATAACTAACCCCCGGGTCTTTTCGAGCATTCGTTCTCGGTTTCAGAATAGACTCAAAATCAGCGTCACCAAAAACAGCACCTCGTGCTCTAGCTATGTGATCTGTAAACTGGATCCACTTGCGATTGAAAATAATACGCTGAATTTTACCGGAGCCACAAACTGGGTTATGGACACCCCTCGCTTCAAGTGTGGAAAACTTTGACAAACACCTGAAGCAATAGAACCATTGCTTACCATCTGTTCTACCTAACAATCTACCCAAGTCAGTGACTGCCACATAATGACTTTTTAACCCTTTTTGCAAGTACAACAGCACAACATTACGCTTCTCATCAGCCTGATATTCTTTAGAAGCTACCAAAGGAAAGATGTCTTCCTCTTCATTCACTCCCAAAACACTCACACAAAGATTGTTCCTCTCAGCAAAAGCAGTTACACGTCCAAGGGGCATTGGTATTTCAGATTTGTCGATATCAAGAGTATGGAGGTGGCTAATGTAGGGACCAATGGTATTACGATAGCGCTTATCGCATTTGTACAACGATGCTAATATACTAAAATAAAAGCATTGTTGCGAACATTTTTTGATGTTAATGGTGGCAAATCTGCGGAAGTACTTTTCAGGAAGTCTGATGAAGTCACCTCCTGACTTGGGTTTGAATGTTGCTACGTGAACGAAAACAGCATTCAGTTTGGAAAGGACAAAATCAGAACCTTCCTTTGAATACTCCTCCAAGCGTTGTTGTAACTTATTCCTACATGATTCAAGGACCGAAGGAACAGAAGATTCGTGTGACAAAACTTCACAGTAGGAGTAAAAATGAACTGGCTCCAGTATTTTTCGCTCAGTTGTTTTTAAAAGAGAGGTGTCTCGTGAAATCAAAAACTTCAAAAACTGACGTTGCTGGAGCTGATCCAACAAAAAAGTACTAAAATCTTGCCAAGTTTCTTCAAAAAACAGAATAATGTCTGAATAGTTTGTTCCTTCAAGGCTCGCGTGGTAAGTTGTAAAGACGCCTCTAATGGAAGTAGTGTGTGGGTGAAAATGAACGAGATTGTAATTTGCTATAGGCTTTATACTGGTTCTAAATTTATCAGCATGGTTTAATTGTATGTGATGCTGAAGTTCCTGCAAAGTGTCTACTTCGAAACCTTGACGCCAAAGGCACCTGAATTCCCCATGCTTTCCTAAAATATTTTTTAAACTCTGCTCACTGGTTTCAGGCATGATGAAAAACAAGAAACATTGCTCACCTGTTCAGTTATAGAGAGCGAGTCTTCAAACATTCCAAGGAACAGGCAAAGTCAGACGGATCCCTTACAAGAATCTGAAAATATTAATTAGAGTTAGCATTAGACTTTCCAAATGTATACTTAATTCATAGCTCCAGATGGGAGTGAAATGATCAAGTCATTTGAGTTTTTTCCATCATTTCCCATCTTCAACATTATACTGACAATATATAAGCTTGCTCACCTTTTGCATTATTGATGGCTGTGATAGCAATATCGCCTCGATGAAGCTTGATGTGACCGATCAACAAAATGTAGTCGAGTAGTTCAAGAATTTTCTGAAAGAGTAGGAAATATTACTAAGATTGTTTAAACGCTTGCCGGAATCAGGTCAAGTTGCGGTTTGGTCTCGCAAAATACTAGCTGCGTAATTTACAGCAACTGCTCCAAGTTCTGAGTTCTTTTTGAATTGATTGTACTACTGAAGTCTGAATTTAAATTACCCAAATACATAGGTTCATCTTGCCCACAGATCTTTGTTTCATACAGCAAGTATCAATATAAAATAACATGGAAAGCTTTTTTTACCTTGTTTAGCATTTGCACTAATGCTAGTAGTTATGCCTTTGACCGTCCGAAATCTTCCACGCCTCAGGATGCGATGATAGGCAGATGGGAAACTCGCCTCTAAAAAGCTCGGATCTGCAAAGATGTAAACAAGCATGAGTCAAAAATTATTAAAAATCAAAGCCCAAGTCAAACTAATGCTCTTTTGAAATATAATATAAACAATAGCTCTGAATTTTTATACTCGTTGAGCACCGTAGCAACAACAACAACAAACCGCCACCTTCAAAAACTTCAACTTTCATTTCAACTTTCCGAAGTGTTCTTACCTTGCAATGATGATTGTCGCATTCACCTTCCTCCTTCCTGTTATTATCGCCGTGACACAGCCACTGTGTCAAAAATCAAAGTGTATCGAATGTGTAAACAATCAGTTTTGCACTTTTCTGATACTTGAAACTGGAGAAAAGTGCGTTGAAAAGTCGAATTGGGCTGAAGTGAATGAGGTGATTTTTGGCCGAATTCAAGACGCCGCTGAATGTTCTGAGCCTTTGACGACGACAGTCCAGAATGAACGTCGAAAGCCCTACGCAGTTCCTTTTCCACACGTCGAAGTGGAACAGCAAGAGTCAGGTGACGATGAGACGGAATGGACAAACTACGTGTCCATTGCCATTTGTAAGTAACTGTATATTTTATATATAAAGATTCCAAAAGCATGTTCTAATCACGCACTTTTGTTTTTTGCAGCTCTTCTCAGTGTCTTTGGCATACTCTACGGAAGCATTAAATGGTGCTGGAAAAAAGCGAGGGCAAGGAAACTCGAGATGCGTGATGGAAACGTTCTTGTTCTTCAAGAACAAGAACGCATAAAATTTGAGCCGCTCCCTACGCTGGAAGAGATTAGAAATCTTCCAGCGTAGATAGAAATATCAACAACAGCAGCAGCAGCAGCAGCAAAATGACTCGTATCAATCATCATCATCATCATCCTCAACCTCAATAAAGTTTAAACTTGTTCCACTTTGCCATTCCAAAGAACTTGCTGTTTTTATAGCGCTTCTGATCTGAGAACCTACTGTAGATTCTCGGTTCAGAAGCGCTATTACCTACCTTTACTACTGATGAAGTCCGGACTCCTAGAAACAGTAGATCACATGCTGGCCAACGCCATTGCGAAGCTCATGGCTCGGATTCCCTTGGAAGACGCCGCAAATCCTACCACAACTACTATTGTCAAAGGTGGAGCTTTCGCCGGAGTTCATGATGAAATCACACCGTTTGGGTATAAACAATTCGTGGATGTTGAAGAAGGCCTCGGCGAATCTCAGTGGGTTGTTGCTAAAGAAAAGGCCGAGTATGATGAAGTGTTCGAGAGACTACAAAGCGCCGAAGGCGAACTTTCGAGATTCGATACCACCATCAAAACGACCTTCTGCCGTCTCCGATTAGTTTTACAAAGTTTGCAAAAGTTTTATGTATTTGTTACTTCTATGTATAACTATACATGAAATAGTTGTTCTAGCTGTAAATGAAAGCTTCAAAGACCATTCGTTGTTCCAATCAAAATTTAAGTTTGCTGTAAGTAAGAATTCTCTCTCAAAGGCTAACTTCAAGTTTGTCAATGCCAAAACAATCAGTTTACAAATGTACTTGAGGGATGCAGCGAAAGCGTTTTAGGGAATTTATGTGAAGTACATAGTACACCAGCTATTAATTTTAAGCCATTCCGTATTTTGCAACTTGAACATCCGAGTAGTGCTGTAGTAGTCTGCGGAACGTGTAGTTTAGTTTGCAATAGACAATGACGTTAAATCAGAATATTGATGCCTTGTTATCCATAAAGGACCTGTAGCCAGCGGAACATAGAATCTATGAAACACTCTGTATTTTACTATTACTGCTCGTACAAAACAAGTGTAAGTTGTGTTTACAAGAAAATGTCAATCAGATGGCTGTTCCAGGAAAGTGTGAGCCGGAAGCGACAAAAGCTTCTGGAGGGCTCTTTTCCAGCTTCGGCTTTGAGTCTGTTGATGACGAAAAGTCCCGGTCAAGCCTATGAGAAGGTTTCGTCGCTCAACAGTAAAAGGAAGAGGTCGAGGGGTACAAACACCCAAGAGTTATAGAATCGCAATATGAAATTTGACAATGTGACATCCCATTATGTGGTCAATGGGTGCTAGTGAATTATCAAAACTTTCATGTAGTAGGCATCATTTTGATGGATCAGACTGTAACAATCTTTGTGTAGATCTACATGAATCAGAAGTAGTCGCGTATTTTAGTGTCAGTTAACTTGTTAATAGCTTTTATTAGTCATGTTTCTGATGGATGCGGTAGTAGTCAGAGAGAGAGTATTTATCAAATGTAGTTCATTCCTTTCTACATATATAGTAGGTACAACACGAGGCTTTCATAAAATAACCTCTGGACGGCACTATTGGGCCAGTCTTAACCGTCGGCGTTGGCGCCTGTGTATAAGGATAGGTAAGCCTTCAGTTCTTCAAGGGCCAGACTTTTCCGCATGCCCGGGCGGGGCGGGCTAATTTGTTTGGACAGCTGTCAATCAAGCTGTCAGTGGAGATTAGGTTGAGTGGGTGTCGGATTACATGCTCTTTAACTTGGGGTAAGTGTGAAAAAGGGTTTCAGGTAGTTGAAGCTCAGGTAAGGGTCTCGGGTGAGTGCGTTGGGTAAAGCATTGATATGATGGCGTCATCGAGTAAAAACATGTACAAGTAGACATCCTTGATTTTGAATCGTGAAGCGCGAACCCGGCTTTTTGCACACAATTTTGCGAACACGTGCTGTCAACAAGTTACAACAGTCAGTATAAAATTTCGAAATTTGTGTGTGAATATTTGGTTAAGGTAAGTTTATAAATCGTGTAATTTCGTGTTTTTCATCTATTTTAGTTTCATTCTAGTTAATTGTTCAATTTTGGTTTGTTATCTTTCAGTATGGATCATTATAAGTTTGCGGTTGAAGGACTATTTGAGGATATAGTTGACTGTAAGTGGAAATTTATCGTGTATGATTAGTGTATAGGTTAATTATGTTAGTTAAAATGTTTTAATCATGATTTGGTTTGTTGCAGATGTTATAGAGCGGCGCGAATGGCCTGATCATTTAGACGCTTGTCAATGTCGTCAAGAAGCAGGCAAAGGTGCGAAGGAATGGTGTGTAGGAGCCGAATGCCTGAATCGTATTTGTGCATCTGTTTGCCCGAAAGAATGTGGCCCAGGTTGCAGAAACCAACCTGAGATGGTGATCAGGGACCATCACCAGCTTATCGAAGTGAGTTCTGTTCATGAGGGAACTTTGAATGAATGCTGATTACTGAAATTGTTTTGTTTTTGTTTTCAGGTCAGAAGATATAATGACGCTCGCGGGCTATGTGTTGTAGCAAAAAAAGATATCCCGTCGTATCAACCGATTTGCCGTTATCTGGGGGAATTAATGACTCACGAGGAACGAGCCAAACTAGCTCAGAAGAAGAAGGGCGAGGAAGGAGCGACTCTTGACTATGTGCTCAACTTCAAAGTACAATGGTTTCACGATGGAGATATGTTTGAGGATGACATGGATATTGTTGCTGACCTCAAACGTAACATTGGTATGTTCCATCACATAACGGTTTTGAGAATCAAAATATGAATTTGACATTTTGACTGTTTTGTAGGTGGCTTAGTAAACCACGACTATGTGTCGAATTGTCGTTTCGAGTGCTGGTATGACGGAGTGGAATTTGTGATGATGATCAGATCTGATTACTTCATCCCCGCTGGCACCGAAATTACCGTTAACTATGGAGATGGCTGGATCAAAGAGGTGAGCGGCTTGCTCGGTACTCTATATTTATATATATATATATATATATATATATATATATACATTATGATGCATTATTTTCCTTGGTTTTTACAGCATGAAGGGTTCGTCTGCATGCGCCGGACGCACGGTTTCACAGATTCTCCAATATCAATTACAATGCCGGCTGGAGATGGACCGCCCTGTAGCCAACCACCGCCATGTGATCATGACGCTGTGATTCCCATGGAAGATTTTGATGCTGGAATTGAGATCGATTCTGCAAGCGGAGGCCAACCAGATGATAATGCTGAACATGTGGATTCTCAGACTGCAGGCAGTAGCCAAGTATGTATTTTCGGTTTTGAACATGTATAAAAAAGTTTGTGATTATTAATGAATCCATGTATAATTGTTTTGCAGAAGAGAGGAAGAGTCGAGCGAGGAATGCAACTTGATCCAATGCTGAAATTCACCAAGAAGTTGATTCGTTGGCATAAGGTTCATGTGTTAAAGCATTGGGAAAAACCCTTGAAGAAGCCAACGAAAATAGCCAACAGAATTGCCAAGGACATGAAAGGAAAATTTCTACCTACTCTAAATTGTAACGATTTCGTCCCCAAGGGTCTGGTGGTGCGAAAGCATGTATATGCTCTAATACACGGAACCAATTCCCCTCATTTTTGTTTCAACTGTCGCCGTCTATACAAATTGCGGGATCTCTATCGACATTTCACGAAGCAGGTGAAGAATGGTGCAGAGGTCGAAAACTGCTATCGATTCGATAGTCTCTGCAAGGATCTCGCGTCCTCTGGAAAGGAATTTTGGTGGGTAAATTCAGATTTTGATCAGTTTTGTTTCTGTTTTCCGGTTCTAATTATAAATTTGTTTACTTACAGCCCGATTCACATGTGTGCAGTTGTTGGGAATAAGTGTCTGGCCGATTCAGAGTTTCATTGCGAGGAATGCTAAGGTCGATAGTACGTTATGCTCAATAGTCCGAGCTTAATTCCGTGATTTATTTTTTCAAATATAATAAATGATTTATACCTGATTCATTGCTCATGAACGCATTCTATTCTTAGTGTTACTCATCTAAAATTCAAATTATTCTGGTTTCGGAAAATATTTTTACTTATCCGCCTTTTTAGCCGTGATAGCATATACAATTCTCTTGTGGGCTTGGTTTTCAGGGTTATCGTGAATTACTCACTAACGCAAAGTGGGCCAAGTTGAACCCCTTGATCAGGCTCACGTTCAATGTTTGTAGATGACAATGGGAAAAGAAATTTCGTATTCGAGTCTAATTTTTTCGAGAAATCAGCATTTGAACAGGGTGAAACTCCGTATGATGGCGTCACAAGTTAGCGACTTCACGTAACAGTCGATGGGAAGAAAACATTTGCCACATTCGAACACTTGGAATTTGGATGATTTGTGGCTCTGGAATAAGTGATGAAAATATGACGATTGTAGAATCTAAGGTTCGGACGAAATTAATGTTGGAAGTTTGGACGTATACTATGGAAGACATATGTAAGTTCTTAGTAATTGCGATTTACTGCAGATGTACGAGTTTGCCATGGACAGTTTATTGCCCAATTTGTCGTTCGAGCCAGTGAGACGATAATGGATGAAAAACAACTGGTTAAAATATACGTTACACCGGAAATTGGCTTTTAAACATGTTTTGATTGATGATTGAGTCATTTTTGTCACTAGATGGCGCTGTAACTAAAACTCATCGTACGGAAAAATTGATGTTACCGACCCAATTATAATAAAGCCACGGACGATTGTCTTTGTAATAGAACTATGAATAAATCATGAAGCTGTTGACATAAAGATTCTCGTTCAACTGTCTATATTACGCTTGGAAAATCGGTTTCAAGATTTTTTCTATGAATTATGCGGCTGTATGTTTTAGTACTGCTTCGATCTAATTAGTCGGGAAAAAATGATTGCTTAAAATGCAATATAGCACATGTATGCTCACTAACACTAAAATGAAAATACAATAAGTTTGCTTTCCTCGTTGAGTTTATTCGTTTCAATCTTGAAAGGTATACAATGTTGTAAAAGTAATACTTATCTTAACTAGCCTGGTTAACATTTCGTCGTGTGCTAGCTTTTAAAAATTAGGAATGTATACACCGAAAATGATGCATGTCCAAGGATTCATGGGCGTTGCCTTGACCCAGTCGATGTCATCTTCTTGTAGCTGCTCTGGGTGTCTGTGTGAGAGCTTGAGAATTCGACACTTGGCTCGGTTCCATTTGAAGAGGGAGGTTGAAGGCCGTGGCTGAAAATTAGGATACTGTTAGAATGTATTTAATATATATTTGAAAAGGAGTTGTGATAGAGGAGGAAAATATCTACCTTTACATACTTTGGGTCATCGGCGGCGGGTATATTAAAAGCCATGCTCATTGTAGGTTGTTCAATACCGCTGAGAAATGTCTTTGCTGGTTCTGCTCGAATGACGACTGGCTGCATGGTGGTTTCGGTATCCTCGATTTCGAGATTCTGTCCTGGGATTGTTGCCTCCACCGTTGGGGCCGATAGCGTTTCAAGGTCAAAGGTCGAGTTGATTTGGGCTATGGTTTCGGCTATCTCGTGTGAAACTTCTTCCACTGATGGAACTTTGGGCTCGGTCCCACTAGGTCTCTCGGAAGCTGTGGAGATGGTGGTTGCAGATGTAGGAGGCTGATAGTCTTCATTTGGTTCTGTCGGTGCTTCATTGGCCTGGGTCCAGCGCTCAATCAAGTCTGGAATAACAATGAGCCTTTGAAACTTTCCATCATTTAGTTACGTTTCGAAAGCTAGAACGCTAATACGTACCTTGATTTTCTTGACATTCCGATTCAGATTTGATTCTGACCAGAACACCGTACTTGATTCGACCCGGAAATTGACATTCCGGCTGCCCCGTTGTTAGCACATAAAAGCTTCTGCCGGTTCCCACACATTCTTCACAGTCCAAAGCGACTGCACTTCCGACGATTAGTGATAAAATATATAAGTGTCTCATTCTCGTTTGCAGCAAGTCTGGACTGTCAAATTTTTCTACGGACTGAACGACACCTTTTTAGTGACTGGAACAGCTCGAGGGCTTTCTTGTCGTTCTTCTCCCTGTCACGTCCAAAGTTTTTATAGAAGGGAATCGGAGACCTGTGCTTGAGCGTTGAGAAAATCCACAATATAGCGTATACACCACATAGTGAGGAATTCCCCTGAATAGACTTTCGAATAGATTTAGCTCTCAAATTTATGTTGTATGCTTTCAAGGTTTTCCCATAAGAGTCGAATGACAATAAACCCTTGCTTGTGCCTATTATACTGATCCAGTGGGACCCCGGTAGAAAACTAGGGTCCACATTGCATACGTAAGCTGTCACATATTTTCTACTGAACAGCTCTTTTGTAACTTGATCGGCAGCTACTACATTCCACTTGCGTGCTTCTGTGCAGGGTAAAATAGAATTCGAGAGATTCAAGTGTCGGAAATGATATGGTGAAAGGTGTATATTCCCTCGATATGCATCAGCGTCCACAAACGTTACTAGTATAGCTCTAGGTAACTGACCGAAAAATAATCTCTCCGTGCCAAAAGTGAAGCTTCCAGCGGGTAATAGATAGATTTCACTACCATTTGCTGCATATCAAGCGATATTACTCTGTTATTGATTGTGGACATGACAGAGTTATAAACAGTAGGGCTTAATGAGACTTTTGGAAGAGAAACATATACATCAGTCAGTACAATCTTGTAGTCTTTGAACGTTATAGCTTTTGGAGCTGGAGCGTCTCCTAGTGTCGTTTTACCGGTATTGCCCTGTGGAAGCGTCACAGCTACAACTTGTCTATTGTTTTCTGGTGCCAGTAATATGAACGGCATTGGATTTGCCTCAAGCCTAATTTTGATATCCACGTTATTAGGTACTAAGCGCTTCATGGTGGAAAGATCCGATAGCAACGGGCCACAGAGTTCAAGCTCTTTATCAGCGGAAAAATACGCTCTTCTTGCTTTAACTTCATTTTGCACTGGCTCGCCATCAGTTGACTCTATAAAAAATCCTGCAGCCAAGTCTGTCTCTTCCTTTTGCAGAAGCTGACGCATATACGATATGTATGCATATTGGTTTTCCGAACTGTAAACTAGTTTCTCGTTCCATGTAACTGCAAGATGTCGCCAAAGAGCCCCATTAACGTTATTAACAGTACATACGATATCAGAGCCGATCGAGGTAGCATCCTTGCAAACGATTTTGCAGCGTACGTGTAGATTGCAGGCCGCAAAATCATAAAAACAAGTCTGAGAACTGGAAATATGGATGTCAACAACTGACCAATCGTTTGAGATGGAATTGATTGGTCGATGTGTAGTAATTTCAATAAGATCCGTTGACACATCAAGTACTTCTTGCTGAGGCAAGTAGTCTAGTTTGCTCGAGTACACAAGTTGTGCTGAATTAGAAATATGAGTTTTTACGTCCTCGGACATTACGTTTCTTGGATCTGGTGCGGTTGTTTACGCGACTCTTACTACGACGCTTCCGACCTCTTTTTGTATTGCTCTGACCTGCCTTCTACGTCCACGAGTGGACGTTCTAGCACGGCCGACTGTCTGCCTCCCAATGGGCACTGCGTAGCTGGTTGTTGGACTGAGGAAGCCTGCCCACGCGATTTAATGGAACAATTCGGCAGCCTTTGTCTGTACACTGGATTTCTTGCTGGACAGATTGATGATCCATTGTTCATCCGATGAGAGTATGATGTGGAATGAAGTCATGCTACGGTCCCCAGCCTTTTAATCTTAGAATAAGGGCGACTGAGTTTCCAAAAAAGTCATACGGCTCGCCTGTCTCTGAAGTAATTGTGATATGTATTTGTTCATAACGTTTTGGATTCACTGCATAATACTCCAGTGTTTCTAATTGCTGAAACCTCAAATCTTCGGTTTTTGGCGTGAGAATTGTTTTCAGGACTGGCCATATGTGACCTCCATATTGATATGACCTAACAATGTCTGCTTTCACTAGCATGAGCTTGTGTTCATGTTCCAAATGTATGTTTACCGTAAGGTCGAAAGGCTTACCAGCCTCCAGCGTAATTTTATGAACACCCAGAATACGTGATAGCATGTCGTCAAATTCAAGTATATCTGAATGGGTTGAAAGGAATGTAATGTTTTTGGCTGATATGGACGTTGCGTATACGTTAACTTTGGTTAGCTCCTTGTTGATGCTGTTTACTAGCCTATCCCATGAATAGCTATCTGGTTCTTCCATTATAAGCGTCTCGGCTCTAGAAGGAAATGTTGTGTTAAACATTAGCTTCTGACTCTTTGAAATTGCCAGGGGGCTTTGTTGTGACACTTGGCCTGTTGGAACCGTTTTGCCTTTGTAAAAGTCATTTGTCGTGAATCCAAGAGCTGATGCTAAAGTTTTGTCGATGGTGACTTTGTTCTGAATCTTGCTATCGATATGAACAACTAAATTATCCGAATCACTGTATTTCATTATGAACCTGAAATTAAGCTTCCGGTTTTGCAGTACGCGATTCATGTAGCTTATAAATTCGCCGGCGTCGTCATGGGTACGATAAAAAGTGACATTCTCGTCATGAGCATTCTGTCTCTTCAATTTCACGATTGCATGTCTCTCATTTTCAAACCATAAGCGTGGTTGAACGACTGCAGTGTATGCAATCGACTGTAAAGCGACTTCGTGAGGCTCTTCTAGTTCCAAAGGTTTGAAAAACGGCATATGAAATCGTTCCCACTGTTGGTAGGGTATATCACGTCAAAGTCTTTTGAATTAAGTTGCAGACCAAATTCTTCCATTTTCTTGAATTGCATCGCCCGTCTCAACCACATGTATATTTCTATAGATTTTCTCATACGTGTGGCGTAATACTGAGATTTTTCTTGTCGTCATTTTGACGTGGTTCGAAACAGTCATCAGTTTCGATTCTGATAAAGTACTGACAGAACTTTGATTGTGATTGACGCTTTTAACCTTTGTAAACTCAGTCAAAATGAAACTCATACTGGTGGCCGTTTTAGCAGACAGTCGATACCGTGATCTGATTGAAAACATGTTGTCACCACCAAAGCCTATAGTGGCTAGAAATACTCAAACGTTTTATCCTCGATCCGTGTCATCTTCCTAGTCCACTCCTTGTAATTCCTCCTGATACATCGTACCTCTTAGTCCGGCTAGCTCGTAGACTATAGGTATTGTTGGTCGTACTTTAGAAATTGTCCATATTTTCTCCCGCCATCTACCCAAATAACCTTTTTCGAACATTTCAAGCTTCGTCTTACTCAAACGTACTCTATCACCAATTTTGAATTTTGGTGTCAATCTCGGTGCTTGAACCGTGTGTCTATAAAGTCTGTTCCAGACATCATGCTGATTGTCCTCGTTGATTTCTATAGGTTTGAATCCAGTTATATATGTATTCTTCTAGCCCTCTGATGGACCTTTTCCTCTTGAAACCAGGTTGGAGAGAGAGATGAAGTAGGTCAGCAATGTGGCTCTTGTCAATTCTACGACCTTTGTATATAATTGACCCTTGTTTATCGATGCGGAAGTTGTGGTTGTCCAGCAATAGCTTTAATAGTGTCCGGCCTTTGGTTTGAAGCCTCTTGGGCAAGAGAGACGTGTAGTCTTGGTCTTGTTCAGGCAAATGTTCTTCGACACCCCGACCCACCTGACTGGTCTTGTCGAGTAAATAGTTATATTGTGCTTCGCTTATCACATAACGTATTTTAGCCATCACACAGATTCGGCTATACTGAGACAAAGTGTGCTATGGAGAATGACGGCAATTACTTTTTTGAGCAGCAGGAAATTATTATGCAAAAATTTCTGCAGCGACCGTCGATTGCGGATGCGTTGTGCAGCTCTAAATACCTTCTTATACTTCCGCGGTATTTTTGAATTTCGAATGATCCTAAAACAATCAAGTAGTCCGTTCACCTGCGTATTAGATAGAGAACTGAGATATTTATAAAACTGACGAGGTCTTTTAAAGGTGAGAATTTGTCTCATCATGTCGTTCATATTGGCGTATATATTTGGCAATTTGGCTCGCCGGCTACCAAAAAGTTTCTGACACGGAATTTATCAGGTGTTTGCGCTTTACAGTCTAGAACAAGGTATTTGTGTGGCTCTGCTGTCGCTTTGGCATAAGCGTCTTGAAGGAAACGAATGTTGTTCGGACAGTACTGACGTGCAATGTGAGTTATGACGCTGCGGTCTCTGACTTGTAAGAAAAGAACAGTGTAACTCGCATTGTCCACAATGATCTTTGTGTTTTTGTTGTATACCTTTTGAAGCGTTAAGAAAACTGAGAAGCCCACGTGATGAACTTTTCTTATGAAGTAGTTGACTACTGTGTTGAGCGTATCTTTAGACTGGAGCTCCACCCACTGATCCTCAATCAGAAGTACACAATTCGGGATGATATGTGGGTCGGCGTCGGCTACTGATTCGAAAAGGTGTACGTCTTTGTCTGTGTCAGACCAAGAAACTAGTTCATCGGTAAGCTTATAATAAACAATGAGGATCTTTGATACTGGGCCTGCAAAAGTTTCTTTTCTGTTCTTTAGTATGTTCAGTAGCAGCGTTGATTTACCTATCATAGACGGGCCAACTGCTAGAAGACTCGGCGGAGGTACGAGCTTAAAACTAAACGTTGTTTGTTCCATACTGATGATTCATGAACTGAAGACATGAGTTTGCTGCCCCGCCACTTTATAGTAGTTACGGAACGTTTTTCGAAAAGAAATTCGTCGAAATACATACCACAGTTGATATTTGTTTGTTTTTATTACGTGGTAAAATATAGAAATGTTGTTTACAACACACACACACACACTCTTAGCCGACAGTATAAGTTAGAAAAGTCTATGTAATGTCATTTTGCCATTGATTTTTAAGGTTTCATTCGATGGTATGCTAGGATACGAGTTCCCTCAACAGTCAGACTCATCTTAGAAATCTAATTAGGTGAAGATATCAACAAGTACAAATATGTATACATATATATAGTCATGTAGCAATAGGCGCATATCTTAGTATCCGAACATGTGCCATGGAATTTTCTTGGCTTTCACAGCAGTTTGCGTTCTCACGAGTTGTTATTCCATTAGGAAGAGTCAAAATAATCTAAGGTTTAGTAAATGTTTCGAATCGAAAACAAGATAAATAGACATGCTCAGTACACCGAGCTACTCGACTTTGGGAAAGTTGGATGGAAAAACATTGTGAGGTTGCTTTTATGGTTTATCCAACGGGAAAAATTGCCATTGTGGTCCGCATATTTCACACTGACATCGTTCGCCTTCTTTCAAAAGTCGCCAGTAACCAAACGGCCAGGAATGAGTTTTGCAATAGAAGTACGCCTTAATATTCAGTGCAGAGAGAGCAGTTTTTTGTAAGCGGCAAATGTACAGAGTCTGCTTCCTATGAAGAATCGAGTACATCTTGACCTGATGAGTCAGATTTTCATTCAGAACCTTCTCGTAAACTTGAAAATTCAGCGCCTTCTGCTTGTAACGAGATACACCTTTTGCTCGTAGCATGTCAGAGTCGTCAGCAAACTTCAAACAGTAACTTTTAGCAGCTAGGAAAATACCACTTTGTATTATTCTTCCAGGGGTTTCATCCTTGAAAATACCGTATTTGTCCTTGTTCGCTGGATTATAAGCTTCATGTGAAGGGTCGTAGTGTGAATTGTCAATGAAAGAACAGTTTTTTACTAGCGGCCAGATTGTTTCTTCGTTTTCGATGAGCTCAATGTCCAAAACCACGCTATCTGTGTCAGTGTAAAGCAGATTGAAGCGTCTTTGAGCGAAAAGCGAGTCCTTGAGGTTGAAATAAATCATTCTACACATGAGCGCTTTACTTTTAGCCAAGATGGAGAAACCCACATACGAAGCGAAATCGTACTTTACGATACGTTTGCGCAGAGACACAAGGGTCACCTTGTCGTTCAATTCCTCAACGCTAGAAAGAAACGGGCTTTTCAAGTATTTTTTGAGGTCAGCGGGAGACTTGCATACTTTAACGTCCACGTCATTGAAGCAATTATAGATGGTGAAACTAAAGACCGTGTTGTTACACAGCTTAAAAGTAGCATTAGCAATGCTGCATTTTGTGGCTGCGCGCTTCTTCAGGTTGGACTGTATATACTCTTTGAAAATTGGTTCTTCGCTCATTCTCCAAGCCATGCTAATGTCTTCTATTACGTAACCCAAGGCCAAAGCTACAGCTAAATAATCAGAATGCGTACCGTAGTTTACAAACTTTAGGAAAGTGCAAGCTAAGCGCTCGGCAGTAGGCAAAGCACCGCCATAAATACGTTGCGCCTGATCCATTTGTAGAGGGCTCAAGTTGTCAGTGGTAATAGCGAAACTAAGAGGCCATAAGGGATAGTCTTTGCAGTGTTCCATCACGGCGGGTGGAGCGTGACCTGAGACTGATAGAAGGTACGCGACACCGTCCTCTCGAGGCCTGCGAAGAACTGCGTAATTGTTAGCTTTCAACTCAAGGATTTCAGCATCTGAGCAGCGTTCAAAGTGTCCGTAAGGCAAGTTTCCCTCCATCGTTGAACTGTACATGGATTTCAGGTCATAATAGGCCAGAAACCGCTTGGGTTTCGTTGGATCATAGTTGGGTAAGAACGATAAATTAGCGTCCGCGCGTTTCGTATTTGCAAGGACTACCCCACCTCTCAAGTTGCCCCTTAAAAAGTTGACAAGCGTAGGACAGTGTACATACTCAAGCTTGAGTCTTTGCGTCTTCATCAAACAAGCGTACGAGTAAGAACCATGTAGCGATAAAGTTACGTGAAATTAACGGTTTCCATGGATATATTTTTTATTTTTCAAATATCCTGAAGTAGAGCTGCAAGTTTATGCTACAGGCAAACTACCGAATAACGACCCCGCTAAAATAGACTCACTTCCCATTCAACGCCCCCCAGCATGCACCGGCAATCACTTATATACTTAACGTTAAAGAGAAGTTCTGGGCAGAGTCTAGGATTGTTGACGCAATGCTTTTTAAATGGGAAAATCCCCATACGGTTAACATGGGACATCTTAAGTGCTCCGTACGTCGTTTGTGCCAAGTCCGTTGAACCTGAGCTAGATCGCCGTGAGAAACCTAGTGCTTTTGAAACCTGACCTAACCTAATATGCCTGGATGAAATTTGTGATGAATGTAGGATGAACCACGAAAATTCCAATCTCTATTTTACAGTTTAGTATTGAATGTTCTGCGATGAACTTTAGCTGATATTCGACTTGGCTGAAAAATTTATTATAAAAATTCGAAATGAAAACATAAGGAGTTCCGTACATAAACGGAATATACGAACTACAAATAACGTTATGTCGAAATTATATCGTCGGGCGAATTACAACTTAAGTATATTACCAAAACATACGATTTCGAAGCACACTTGCAAATTGTTCTGAGCTACTAACCGGTACAACTGTTGGTAGATAGACCCTCTGCGATTATAGCAAAACTATCAATAGACTGCAAGCTATAAATTCTTAGAATACTAACCTTTAAAATATTTTCCTTCTTGGTTGAGCTTTTCTGTCCACAACTTTCGAAACTATCCAAGCCTTTAGTCGCTTGAGGTTACTACGACGCTTGAAATGATAAGGTTTACCTTTGAAGTACTTGTCCAAGGCAGCTTTCAACAGTTCCGTAGATTCTGGGCCATTATTTGATCCATTATGCCGAATCATCGATTCAATTTCAATCTTCTCCGTGGCTAGCTTTTCTCGACCTCTTAGTCCTCTTTTAATCTCCGAACACATGCCCTCAACGCAACTTTCTCTACTGAATCTGCTAATGGAGGCTGAAATTAATCAAGGTAATACCTGGAACGTCTAAGGTGTTGCCAGAAACGTTGTGTAGAATGCAACTTCATCGGCTGGAGCAATACAGTCAGTATTCGTAAACCTGATACGGACGTTTCCACGGAACGAGTCGTACTCGAGTTGTAGCATTTCAACAGACGTATTTTCTGGTAGCCGCACGAGAACTTCCTGCATTTCATAGACTTCCCTTATGTCTATGGGTGAGTCTGATTGGCACATTTCTTGAATGCAGAAAGCTTTTCGAATCGCATCCAAGAGAGGTGATTTGTTGACCAATAGTCGCTTTCTCAAACTTGATGAAAAATCGTTACAGTATTTGGAGAAAGCTGCGCAGCTTGTTTTCACTCGATCTTCCAAGCAAGACTTGATGTGTTCTTCCGATCCTTTAAAAGTTGAATTAGCTTGAATCCCTTTGAATTTCCCTGATTCCCGCATCTCATTAACACAGCTGTTCAGCTTGGGGAGAAGAGGATTTGTCGTCCAGAATAGTTCCTCGTCTTGCAGGGTGAGAGTCTGGTTCATACTCGCAACTTGTTCCAGCAGCTTCTCGAATGCTCGTTCCACGTTCCAAGGTAGATTGGCAACTTCCTGTACAGCTTGAGAAGTAGCGCTGATTGCCGTGTAGATATCTTGAAGGAAAGAGAACCGCAGCATTAACAGCGGATTCTTCAATTTCTTCAGCAAATTACGACTTGCGAGATCAGTTTGCCGCTCCAAATCTCTGACTATCACTGGGAGGTCCACGGCAAAACTTTCGATCGCGTTGGCCATGTATGGCGAGAACCGAGTATCACAAAAGTTTAGTAGCTTGTAGAATGTCTTGGAAATCCCAGGGTTTCCGGAATCTACTAACGACCTGTGCAGGGATTTCAACTCTCGTAGTCGCTTTGGAGACCGCCGGTATGTTTTCGTCGCTGTCTTAATTGTTGTCAAGACTTCCCGAAACCATGCTAGTTTCATCGAACTCAACTTCATCTGCTGGCTTCTGGAGTCCTTCGCAGCTAGTTCTGTGGTTAGATAAAACAGCATACTGTGTTTATTTACAACATATACTGTTGGTGGAATCGTCAAGCTTACCCACTAAATGTGCCGGGTCCCAAATTATGGAGTATGCACCCATGTCACTCTCTGCAATGCCGAGTAGTCTGAATAGTTGTTGCGGAACGCCATTGCGAATATATTCGCCATCCATGCAAGTTGTCGTCATTCTAAAATTTGAAACAATGTTAGAGAATATTGGGATAATTATTTGTTTGATTCACATGACTGTCAGAGCCCGACCTTTGTTTAATCTCGTCCTCTGGAAACAGCTTGGTAAGCCCGTCAAAAATATCCCGGGCGAGGACAGGCGCTGTTCCTCCATCAGTGGGTCTTGCACTTGTCATAACCGTTTGGACAGAATCATGCAGGATTCCGGCAATCGCCGAAACTTGCAAAGTTTGTTCGGTTGGAGTGTACTTGTCGGCCATCACAGAGAAGTGACATGGTTCGTTAGTTGCAGCTAGTGGCTTGTGGAGAATAACTCTTGATTTCTCATTCAAAGCTTCTCCGATGGATTTTACGAATGATGAGCAGAAGCTCGTGCTGTGGTTCAGTTCGCCAACACTTAGTCCCTTCTCACTATCGGCTAGACATTGAGTTTCGTAATCGTAGTAACCGGCAATTGAAAGCACTTTTGAATGGACATTGCGGGCTGCGATCATCCCCATGGCTTCATTCTTGTCAGTGATCTCAGGGTCTTTTATGCACAATAAATGAGCTTCAGACTTCAGATGTTCCAGTACTCGCTGTTTGACATTGGAAAAGTTGATCATGCTCCCAGTCTTAAACCCTTGATGATCCCGTGCCGAACGACATGGCTTACAGAAAATTCGTTGGGCCAGTATGGATAACTCCAGATTAGAATTCTCAGTCAGTAGCTGTTGAAGATTACTTGGTGATTTTTTCGATGGTGTCGGTATAATCTGGTTTGAAGGATGGAGTCTGCGAAGATGATGTGTCATTCGGTTACGGAGGCTTCGAATGTTCTGCAGTGTCTCATCCGTTTTGTCAACTTTGATTGGGTTCTTGCCTTTTCCTTGGGATGTGCAGATAGTACATGATACACCTTCTGCGTGATTTTCAAACACTTTACTGGCGGTGATCAGATCCTTGATTGAAGTTGCTGATTTCATTTCCTCGAGGACTGTCGTTTCGTCGTTCAGTTCCGTAAATTGGGTAGATTCATCGGCGGTTGCTTCGGTTGCGAGTCGCTTTTTCAGGGTTACGAGCTCTTCGAGAATTTCGTCTCTGGATTTGGAGGCGTATTCCGTTTCGTAGTTATCCATACTGCTACCAGCTCGCTGCTTTCGGAATGAAGGATCCGGATGCGTGCCTTGTAGGACCAGATCAGCGTCAGTGGTACTTGCATTGTCTTTTGTTGCAGTCTTCGTCGGAGCTTTTCTCACTCCTGCATTTCTGCTGTTTTGCGATGCGTTCTCTGTCAAATACAATGAAGAAATCATTCAACGACATCACATTAATTGGATGTGTATTCTAAAAATACCTGTTAGATCAGAGGCCAACTTAGTCCAATTTTGGAACGATCTGAGGAGGTTTGCCTTGGGATCCATAAGTCGCTCCATCATGACAAGGGAATTAACTAAAGATCTCACTAAAATCCACAGAAGGAACGAAATGCATAATCGGAACTTACTTACTTTCTTTATCAAACATTCTTTTCGGATTGAGCATTCAATGGTAGTTTACCCGATGACGTCTGAATGAATGAAGGATGCCTCCTTGCTGCTAAGAGCTGTGGGTTGAGAATACCATTAACTCGTGTCTCATAGACGTCCAGACTTTTGTTCTCGGTGTTCAACATCCAAACTCCGTAGCCTGATGCGGATCTACAGAGAAACATGTGGTTTCTTTTTTGACGCATTTTTCCAATTTCTCCAATTTCCTCGTCCGAGCCGGCCAAGATGCATTTCTCATGAACGTAGATATCCTGTGGTGGCTGTAGTGAGGCTTTTGAAGAAAGCTTCTCCAAGCAGGAGGAAGCCACTCCTGAAATTCCATTGTGCAACGTTAATGGCAGTGATCCTAGGAAATTGATATTAGAAACGTGAATTCAGCTCACTATTTTCCACCCTCGTGGGCTCAGTGCTGCCACATGCTGCAATTGTCTCATTTGGCTGCCTTGAACTTGCAGTTCCGCAAGATGAATGTGGATTGGAGACAAGTTGAGCTTCACTTGGTGGTGAGGTTGATGAACGACGATTGTCACAGGATTTACTGACGACAGGTTCTGAAGTATCTAATCCGTTTATCTTGGATTTTCGCTTGCTTTGGTGACGGCTAGTTTCGCCTTGAATCAAAAGTTACAAAGGTAAATCAAATTTCGTATTCAATGGCGATTTCTTAAAAACTCACCCGGTTCCCCTGAGATGATGTCGGACCAGAATTCGAAGGCCCTGATCAAGTCCACGTTCAAATCAATTAGCTGTTCCATCTGGGCGAGTGATATGCACAATGATCTTCTTGCTGTGAAAGGAATCAGGAAAATTAATTTTAGCATGAATATATACTCCGCCATTTTTGAGATCACGCACATGAAGTCGTTTGTAGGGAAGTTGCAATTTTTCGGGCTTGAAACTGCTGCCCCTTGAATTCTAGCGTGTCACTCAGTAGCTGTACAAACTTTGAAAATAAAGTTTTATCCACAGGACCGCCGGATCCAGTTTCAAAAATGTTCAAGGTCCTATTCTTGGTATTGATTGTCCACAAATCATAACCCGCCGAAGTGTTGGTCAGAAACATTAGCTGATTATGAGCTCGCATATTGTCATTTGCAGCAACTGCAAGGCCACTAGTTGATGATACACATGCAGGATGTATGTAAACATCACGATCCGGCAGTGTTGACGCTTTTTTCGCGAGAAGATCAAGGCTGCGTGTTATCCGAGCTATGGAAACATCGATATCAACGTTATATTTTCAATTTTGTTCAAGAGGGGAATTATGATTCTTACATAGCTCTTCTGGATTCAAGGGCTGTTCATATATTTTCGTTAAGGCCGAGGTCTTCTGATTCAGGCTCGGCGGAAATTCTTTGCTGGTACTTGAGCTGATGAGATGTTTTCCTGCTGCTCTCGCCATTGATGATGTTCTGTTCGCATCGGTTTCACTTGGAATTTTGGTCGAAAAACTCTTGCTCAAGACTGTCTGTTGTAGCGCTGCTCGCTCATCATTCAGCTTCTCCGATTTTTCCGAAACCGGCTCAAATGCAGTACTGTTTGATGTTACATGTGAACCTCTTATTGGTTCAGGAGCTCCAGATTTCAGTGATTCTAGCACAATCCTCCTGAATTCATCCAAGTTCGAAAGTACTCGTTTCTTCCCTGTTATGAAGTCTTCGTTCTGTAGAAGCGCGGCTACGCCACAATTATATCCTGTAAAATACAGATACGGATCCGTCATATACTGAATCGTTACAGATTCTGAGTTTCTGAACGAGGTTTCACTGTCTTTCTGCTTGATCGTTGGATTCGCACATTCGAGTGACCAGCCACTCGAAGAATTGCCATCAATTTGTTGACACAGCAAACGAAAACCCTCTTTGAAGTCATCCTGGATAGCTGAGTAAAGGCTATCGTATACTAGAATGGTTCTGTCCCTGCAGCAGAATAGTAGCAAAAAATCAATTTAGGGTCGATATCTTGGAGAGCTTCGTTTGTAACTTACAGTGGGTCAATCACAGCTGTCAGCCAATGGCTCCCATTGCAAACCTGTGATATGTACTTCGTTCCATCGGCGACTAAATGTTCAGCACCGATGACAGTCCAAGTCTGTGGGATGAGCTCACCAGTCCCGGGCATCACTAATGTACTTGGCTTTGAAAGGAGACAATTATGGAGCAGCTCAATTCTTTTTGCTTCAGCAGGTCGTTATATGCCTCCATTATATCATCCGTTAACCACGAGTTGCCGAAGAGACCGGACATGTTTACATCCAACTTCCCGATTCTTCTGGTTCTGGTTACGTTTTCTCCACTGCATACCGAATCTTGACCATGATCGTATGAAAGAAATTAGAGTTATTTAAGATTTCAGTTCACTAGTCCCAAGTTATTCTCTACATACCTCTAGTACCATTCGCACTTTGTGTTGATGAATCGGCCTGGCCTACGGTTGTATAGTCTTCTTCCCCGTCATTACACATCGCATTTTCTGAACCTGGAATTGGTCAAGATGAAGGTTATCGTTTAGGAGCCATTGAACATTCCCAAGCGGACTTTCAATTCACTCACACGTTTCAGTAGGTTCAGTTTCAAGACTAGCACGAGCTAGTTCTGGGCCAGACGACATATCTGAAAATATCATTTCTGATCAACCAAATCCTCAAATATCCGTGATTCTGGAACTTATAAACGGCTCACCAGGAACAGATTCGGTCAAAAGTGGGTCATCGAATAGGCACCGCATCAGCTGACTATCACAGTCGCCGTCTACTTCCCGAAGAAACTCGAGTGCCTCTGTCGATTGTCCTCTGCTTTGTTCTTTTGAGCTCGCTAGTGGTCCATCAGGACAGAACTTCGGCTTCATGATTGGTCGATGAGCATCTGCAAGGATGGAATTCATTGTATACCTGTAATAAACCACTTCAATGGCACGAATAACCGAAGCTTTACCTTCGTTTTTGACGGCCCAGAAAGATTCTTCATAGCCCTCAGGGAGGAGGCTTTGATGGTCGCCAAACTCTTTAACCAGCCTATGGGCTAACGATGACGGTTTTTCCTTCAGTTCTTCTATCATATGGTTTACTTCTGCTTTGCGAAAACGCTCATTCTCTAGCTTCTTCGACTTCTTGACACTTTCTTCTTTTTACCTCAGCTCGTTCTGTTTATTGAGCTGGTTCCTCTCCTGAGCTATTCTTTGGAGTCTTTCAGATCTTCTGGCCGAATTTTGCTGAACTTCTGCGTCCTTGCGGAGCCGATCCTGCTCCTCAGCCTTCCTTTGTTGCTCTTTCTGGCGTTCGTATTCCTTCTGTACATACCTAAGTCGGTCGGCTTCACGATCTTTGGCCCTCTGATATTCTCTCTGCCTTTCACGTTCACATTCTTTCTGTATTCTTTCTTCAGCTTTCTGCCTACTCAGAGCTTCTTGCTTCGCTTTTTCCACTTGCTGTTGACGTATGATAGATTTTTCTCTCTCTAGCTTGCGACTATCTTCTCGTCGTCGTTGATCTTCCTTCTCCCGAATCTTCTCTTCCAGCTTGCGCTTGATTGCCTGAAGCCGAAGTTCGTTTTCTTTCTCCAGTTTACGTGCTTTCTCATAGTCAAGTTGTTGTTGTTTAGCTTGGTACCGGTTTTCAGATTTCACCTCACAGTACTTCAATTTTTGATCGAATGCGTGCACCATAATTGAAATCTCGTCTCAGCAACCTGTAATGCAAAATTCGGCACAATTGGCCAGCGGGGTGTGAACTGCAAATAACAACTACCAAAGCGATGGTACTAAAGTGTGATAGAGGCAAAAAGTGCGATGGTACTAAAGTGTGATAGGAAGTCATATGATAGAGGCAATTCGAGGTTTACTATTACAAGAGTCAAATATCACAACGACACAAGCTTTTACTACTGATCAACTCGACCGTTTATTCATACTGTAAAGAAAAATACCTCGTAAGGCTCATCAAGAATTGCTTGATTCTCCAGCTCCAGCTTAGGGGCAACTCGTGAGTCAGAGCTAGATCCGTGCTCATGTTCATTGTGCGCGCTTCTTGACTTTTGTTGAGTAACCTGATAGACGATGTATGACCCGAATATTATCATCTTGAATGACCAAGTAAAAGCTTCTGGAGTCAGGTCGTATCCAGCTGAGTTCGAATCGACAACAACGAAGGGTATCCATACGATCATTTCGATGGTGTGAATGAGAAGATGTCGAGGCATATAAGGTGATCGAAGCTATAAGTTGAAGAATACAAAATGTTGAATGGCACAGTATTTAGTTTTCAATCACGTTTCGACAGAGGCAACTCTTCATCATATACTTACTTTGGCACTCGAACCGGGGAATGGAATGATGCAATTTGCGAACATGGAGATTGCCAACAGGAAGTCCAGCAGGTTGAAACCTTGTATGAAAATCAAAACTAACATTATAAAGAATTTGAAGGTTGATTTACACTAACAGCTCCTCCTTAGTTCCCGTTGGTATGTGTAAGAGCTTTACCGAATCGGAAACCTTCAGGATCCAGAGAGAGATTGCTGGGAGCAAAGATAGCTTGGGCTTTTTGTATAGGGAATATAATTGTAGTCATGACCTGTAAGAAACAAAGAAAATTTATTTGCTTGTTGTTTAACATTTTTCAAACTTTGACCTTGAGATGAACAATGAAGTACAATTCAACTACAATAATTTAACTGGTACGCAATGCTCACCGCATAAACAGCTAAAGATGCGGTCCAAACTGTCTCACTCAGTCGTGGCATTGTTGACAAGTTCGGGATTCAAGTAACTGACTTTGCACTGCTCTCGATTTGAATATTTCCTTACCTGCAAAATATACGGCGGTACTGATCCAGAAGTAATGTCTTGAAACGTGAATGGGCATGATTGACAACGTTAAACAACTTGAATGCACTACCAGTGCTTTGTTTGCGCTGAGACGAGACTTATTCGTTCCCTTCGAGGTTTGTTTACAAACAACAGAAGTGACATGTTGGGAGTTTTGGACTCCCAAATGAAATGTCGGAAACTGGTATAATTTTTGTGAACTTTTTATATCAAGTTCAATCTTAACTTTCCCCGTCATTCTTATTTTGACATCAAACGTGTTCTCGCTTCTGACACTTTCGACATAGTAGTATACTTGTTCAATTGATATTAAATACCCTTCAGCATTGCATTTTCAACATTGGATATGTAAGTATACTCCATATACTTACATACCCAGTGACTTGAATACATACCCTTATAGATATCCTCAACACGACCGCAGGAAGAATTTTTTGCACAGATCAAAGTAAAAATCGGTTAACCATTCAAGCATGGTCATCATGTACTCCGAAGGAAACAAATTAATTCAATACGACTTGAAACTTCCAGAACGAACACTGCCAGTAAACATCATTTCTAAACAACGAATTTACGGCGTCTATTTGACCGTTTACGCTATATCTCAGATTAGATAAGCTGGTAGCATCATATATCAACTCGTTTAACTAGTTGACCAAGTTTAAATAGTTTTGTGTCATGATTTTCCTCGTTGCACAACATTACATGCAAAACATTAATTAACAATTTGACCACATTTTCCCCCAATTAAGACTGGAGTAAGTAGGAGAATCACCAAAAGGGTTCAGACTCACGCAATAAGTAACTGTACCCGTCTTTATCATTGAATTTTCCTAATTGGATTTCTACCGATTGTTCTTCTCATGACCTCAGTCAACCGTGAAGTAACATGCATGAAGGTTAAAACTTTCGTTTATATCGATTGCAAACGATGTCTTTGAGACTCTGAGTAGTCGTCAAAATGATGAGATCTGATTTTCCATTCAGGAATCCTGTCCTACGATTTGAAACGTAATAAGACAGCTGTAAAAAAACAAATTGAGAATCTTTACTTTTATTCCGGACGTACCGAAAACGAATGGAATTTGTTCCAACATATTCAACAATCATAAGTGGAATTTAAGTATAGCATGGAATTACTGATATATGTCGATGGTGTTTGTTGTTCAACCGAAGAAATATTTCATCTTTTTAACGTTTCTCGGCGGATTCGTTCTAGCTCGGGTGGATGGAATTGAGCCAGACCCAACTCTTTCCAGACCGGAAGCTCTGACAGTAGTTCGACCATGAACACTTCGCTTGTAGCTAGGCTTCCCCGCAACTTGATTGTCTATCAATACATTGTCACAAAATATATAAACGTAATGGCCATGTTGTGAACCATCTTAACTGAAAACTTTGAAGAAATGAAGCCTCACCTTCATCAGCAACGCTTATGACTGACTCTTGATGAGTGGAAGATCCGAAAGCATTTACACCACTAGCAATTCCCACAGCCCTTCCATTCCTACCGGAATTTCTGACAGCAGTTTGACCATGAACACTTTGCTTGAAGCTAGGCTTGCTCGTAACGTGATTGTCTATCAATAAATTGACACAGATGAATACACAAGTTTTGAATGAAAATATCCCGCTTGACAAAAAACAGCTTCAAGTTCTTATTACCTTCTGAAACATTAGATTCTCCATCTTCATATATGTTATCAGCATCAGTGATAGAATCTGATTCATCCGAGTCAGGATCTAAGTCTTCGGAACTGCTACTTGGAGGTTGTAATTCTTCTTCACCATTCGTTGAGTTATCCGAATGAGACTCATTGACAAGTGAGTCTGAAAACATTTCGGTTATCTGAAATTTGAATTGGGATACTTTTCTAAATAGACGACTTACTTCCTTGGATGATGTCACCTTGATGGGAGCTCTCGTATTCAGTTGGCGGAGCTGAAAGGTTGGAATATAATTATATTTCCAACAACCACCGTAGTTGAAGATGAGTGAAATGGCAGTATTTGATACTTACGACCTTCCCACCCCGATGCTTGATTGTCTAATGCGATAGGCAGGACTGTGTCAACAGGCTTCAGCGTTGGAGCAAGGAAGAGTTGAGGTCCAATTCTCACGAGTAGCCCAGTTACTTCATTTTGACGATTCCTCAAGCAGTCTTTGATGATTACTTCTTTTTCTGATGCGTTTCCATCCCCCTTCTGTATTTTCGGCCATATATCACGGGACACAATAGTGAACCGCTTCTGGTTAATTCCTTTTTTGAAACTTGCTTTCTGACACACATTAAGACCGCTTGAGATGAAGTATCCGTAATCAGACTCGGTCATATCTGGATTCACGTGAGCTGTAAAATTCAATACTTTGCGAGCTTAGACCGATAGTTGAAGAGAGCTGATTTAGATGATAAAACAAGAATTATCGCTGAACTAACCTTTGTCAACCGGTTTAATCACCACAGGGCGCTTACCGGATGAAACCGCTGCAGCCCATGCCGCTGTTGTTATCCCTTTATACTCTTGCACAGCTATACCGTCTGGACACCAGCGATTTAGAGGGTCAAATTTCAGGTTCAGGGCGTAGTGCAGTTTTCTATCCTGAATGCAGTCCCCTGTCTTGCGTTCTTCTGCATCTGGCCAATTGGACTGGTCGATGCTTGGATCGACGGTGATGGTATCTACTATTTCACCTTCTATGAATATGTCCATGTTTTTGAAGTCACTCCCGCTATACTTTTTTTGCACTTGAACATTCCCGTAAGACTTGGTTTTCGCGGACATTTGCCATGTAAATCCCCCGGAATCCTCCATTTAGGTAGTTGAAAATTTTCACAACGGTTTCAACTTATTTCTTCGCTTTGTCTGTTGATGTCACACGTGTTTTGATGAGCGTCCGTTCAGTCGGCTTTTCTGGCTTCTTCTCAGGCGTCTGAGGTAGCGTGGAAGGCGTTATTTCTTTTCAGATCAACCCATAACTTGTAATAAGCAAAATATCTCCACTCGTCCATGTCCCTGAGAAACTTCCACAAACATCGTGAGACGACCAAACTCGACTCAATACATGAGACGATATCAACGATATAACGTGATTGAAGATTAGTTAGGACACACATCTCTTGTGAGCAACGTCACAAGACGAGAATAACAACATACTGACGCCGCTATGTACTTTCACAAGGTGAATTCACAAACAACGTGATCTGAGCTTGAACACTCTTCTTGTTCAGCCTTGTGAGAAACTGAAAAAGAGAAATAGGTGAACACGCCCTAGTTAACGTGCCCGTAACGGACGTAGCTAAACAGCATGTGTAACTATACATATGTGTATATGCAATGTTTAATTGAACAAAACAACCGCATTTACAAGTCTTCAAATCACGGCTCTTACATAACAATGTTCAAAGAACCTTACTTCCATTGACTTGCTTGGTTGACTGTTGGGAGCGATAGTATTAGAATCGGTAGGTCGCTTAAATTTTGTAGTACTTGAAAGTGGAACAAAAATAGTCAGAAAGAAGGTCAATGCACAAACAGCGTCAGATGAGCTGCTCAGACACTATTCATGTTCAGCCTTGTGAGAAACAGAAAAAGAGAAATCGGTAAACACGACCTAGTTAAGGGACCTGCTACGGACGTAGCTAAACAGCAGGTGTAACTATATATATGCTGTACACAATTTATTAGAAATCTCTTAACGAGTCTTCAAAACATCATTCGTACGCCATAATGCTCAACAAACCTTACTTATTATCGGTTGAACGTTCGGGACTACTATCATCGGTGTTGGTAGATTACTTGAGTTTTGTAGTACTTGAAAGTAGAACAGAAAGATAAGAAGATAGAAGTAACAACGGAAGGTAAATAAGAAAGTTGATTTGCAAACAACTTCATCCGAAGCAACTCAGACACGTTTCTAACTTGCTCAGGAGAGGAAAGCAAGGAGTGAAATTGACGAATGAAGAATTAGTTGACTCGTTTTCTGAGGCCGCAGCTTAGAGAGAAGTTGAACTACTATGTACAGACGGTTGCGTTATTTTTGTGATTATATAAACTCTATCAGAGTATACTTTTTATCTCCTATTCACCTCAAATCTCAGAGGAACTTAACTTGAAGAAAAGCAGACTTGATCGGTCGGACGTTTGAAAGCAATTGAACCAGCTTTGGCAGATTGCTCGAATTTTGTAGTACTGAATAGTAGAACAGACAGCTAGCAAGTTCAGATAGAAGGTGAATCCACAAACAACTTCATCTGAAGAAGCTCATTCACTCTTCACACTTGCACATGGAAGATGCAATTGACGAATCAGAACTGGTTTTGACGTTCTCTATGGACACCCCACAAGACAGGTACTGCTATACTTGCAGAGCGCTTGTGATGATGTTGAAGCATTAACAGCTGTTTCAGTGAGGTATTCGCCAAGTATTCGCCAATAGTTTTTCACAGGAATGTATTTGTTTGGCAGAATATTCAAGCGATAGAGGTAAAATCTGAAGAGCGTATAAAAGATGAGAATCGTGGTAACCTTCTCATTCGAAATTCAACTTTCATCCGGAGGAGTCCCGACGGTGATCACTTGTTACGATGATTCTCAGGTGAATATAAGACTTCGATTCGAAGATTATTGTTCAATTTTTTTCTTAAGACACACACAGGAGAAGAACAGTTAGTTTTCAACTTCATTTTAAATCCATAAACTATATATCTATCCTGTGTTTTACAACATACCCGTAGTTCAAAACGCCTTCGAAATATTCGCTTTTTCAGATTCTACCCTATATGACGCATCGAAATGAAAAATGTAAGTACATTTTACACACTATAATACTCACGGAATCTTTTGTGTTTTAGGCTATACAAAATACCAAAGAGTCGAGTTCCAAGCACCAATCTATTCTATGTCAACGGTTCAAACAGATTGTATAGAGATGGTCCGGCAAGAGCTTTAAAGCCACAAAGTTTGTAAGTTCGAAGTTAAGGTTACGCTATCGGCGAATTGTTAAAAATGTCACTTGACTTTGAACGTTTGTTTACTAGTATATCAAAGTGTTGGTATTACCACAAACCTTTTCGACCACCACAAATGACATTCTATGTTGCTAACGCTCCAACCGTGATGACAAACTAAATGGATTCAGCAAACAGGTTGGTGTTGTGCACATACGTATACGTAACCTTGTGATTTTTGAGAACCAACTTCTAACTTTTTGGAATCTCTTTTGTGTAGGTTTCTGGTAAAACTAAGATACAAATAGTTCCATGAACTTGCTCTGTGAAAGCCTTGGGTTTGAATCTGATGATTGACGTTGGAGCTGAGCTTAGAATCACTACTGTATATGAATCGTATTCGAGTTCGTTTCAGCAACACGAAGATCAACTCTCGAATATTCCACTACATTCTTTATACCGACTGAGATATACATTTTGATAGAGGCAGATTTTCATGACGTCATACGGTTTTTATCGAGGCTCTCAGCGTTCGTTACTCTTACAGAATCTCGTTCATGGTTGATGAAGCATGAATGTGGAGAGAGCGAAAACAAAAAGTAGGTCGCAGGAGCAAATTAAAATGGAAAGTGTGAACAGTCTCACGCGCCGATCAGTTACCGATTGGACCGCCGGTTAAAATACTGTGAAGAATTCCTTATTAACAAAGGGTACAAGCGAATGTATATGGAGTAATTGCAGGTTATTCAAGAGTTGAACTTATTGTTGCTGAGGCTCGAATTGCTTGATTAAATGCTTTTGAAATCTTACTTATCACGTGAATGAACAATTTCAAAATTTATGCCGCACAAAACTTCGTATTCTGAACAGAAGATTTTCGAATGAGTTGCTGAGTAATAACGAATTGACGTCGTTATTCCACCATGTTTGAATTTCTAAAAGACTACATGTTCAAGAATGATCGAACAACATCTACGAAATGTCAATATCAAGCAGCTGCTTAAAAGATTCTATAACGGTTTCATCTCCGTTTACCGTTCCTAACCCGCGAGTTGTAGTGTAATTGTGGGTGCGGTCCTTGCTCTGGTGGTCGGATCTGAGTAGTTAGTCGAGAATATGATGCGAATGAACGAAATTCCACCGTCTTATGAGGTGCATCAAGCTTAAGATTTCTGTTCGCAACCATATGCATTCATCAAATTTACACTGTTCCAGCTTGAAAGTATTTTTGATGCGGATTCGAACATATTTATAGCAGTATTCATACTTGAATTCGGCTCAGAGCGTTCGATAATAGATTCAGCTCTGGCAGACTTCGAGGGCTGAAACCACTTGAGAAAACAAGTGAGAAGGGTTTACCCACACATGGGAATCAGAATATTGACTCTTCCAAGCATTATACAAAACGTGGTCTAACCAACCTGTGTTGAAGCATACGCAGTCTGTAAGTTTTCATAATTACCCTCGCTTCTCTAGAGGTTCAATTGAATGTTATTGTTGGTCTCGACCCGGTTCTAAATAATTCTTTCAATATGTTCCTCTCATCTTTCTTGTAGAAGTACGTTGTTCATGCAATGGTAAAGCATGGAGGATTCCATGGAGGTTGGAGAGAACGTGAGCCGACTTTGCTGTTGTGGTCAGTGTAACGGGGTGGAAGGTTGAATTGAATAGTGTCACAGAGTTACTTTGATCGTCGATGGGACTGCATAGTGTCGGTCAGGAAATAAAAGAATTTCCACTTCATTAAGTGGTCAACATAAAAACAAGAATCAGTTGGAACTTCATCCTTCCGATGTTTTGGTAAGTTTACAGTATTGTTGCGTCTCATAAAATAGTTGGTAAATGTATTTAGTTCATAAAACTATTGACGCTAGATACACAAATCGTCCTGATTCACCGTTCGTATTCATGTCAGAAGACACGTTTCTTGTGTATGTTTATGAATTGGAAAGTGATGTATCAGCCTGGTATGCTGTGAATCAAGTTGTTGAATCGCTGCCTCAAATTGATTTTTATCGTATATTTGTAGACTGCTGGATATTTTGACGAGCTTGGAAGAGACAAGCGAACGTCTTTAACTATTCATGTAATGCACCTTACTGTTCAAGTTTCAGAATTTGCACGGCCAACACGAGACTAACCAATCAAACGGCAGTATACAGAAAACAAGTTGAAGGGATCGCCGGGATTACCAAAAGAAGCTGATTTGTTTGGACTCTTTGCTCGTGAAATTCTCCTGTGCAGTTTTATAATGGGGGGTGATGACACTGGATTCGCCCGACAAATGAGTAGTGCACGTAAAAGAAGATACATCCCACCAACGTCAAAACGGACCGGCAGACAAAAGCGGATGAAAGATTGCGCGGGAACAAATCACACGAATCTTGCAGTTTTTATAGCTGGGGAGAAAGTGGACTCGATTAGTGTTAGCAGTGATGTTGACCAATCGAAATGGCCGGATAAAGACGAACGAAGAGGTTGGGGCAATGTAGACAAGAGGACACACTATGACTTGAACGTTAAGTATAGCCAGTTCAGCCGATGGTGTCCGGAAGGAATCAGCCTTAAGGAATACAAAGGGATCACACAGGTGGCTTGGCAAAACGCTATCGACGCAAAACAACGGCCTGTGGCAATCAAGAAAAAATATAAAGGTAAGATACAATTTATTCATTCGAATTCCCTAAGAGCTCGTGAAACAATTCATATCTGGAATGCTGGTTAACAGGTGAAGAGAAGGATTCAGACTATGGTTATTTGGTTGTACCTCTTCAAAATGTATGTCAAAACGTGGGATTCACGAAAGGTGTCAACGCGAAGACTGCGACACTAATTTCACGCGACTTTTATAATGATATAAGAGAAGGCTGTAAAATTGAACCAGATCCTACCGTCGAAGCGAGCTTGAGGGATCAGCAAGGCGAAGTAAAAAGCGTTATTTTAAGGGTGGGCGGTAAGCTGTTCATAACACCTAAACTCGTCCCCATACAAGAATTTCGATATTTCTTCTTCGATGAGAGCGCGCATCCTTGGGAAGGTCCACCTCCGGCAAGCGGAACGGAGGAGGAGAATGCTGAGTCCAACGATGACGGGGGAAATCGGCCATCGAGTTCGGGTAATTCTATGCAGTTACTTTTTATTGCCTATGATGTTTCGTTTAAGCCCGTCTTTTGGTATAACCATGATGTTTCAGTTTCAGATGTGTCACAACAACATCCGGCTGTAGCGGAACCAGAGCGTTTCTCGTTGACGTCTAGTGTACTTCTTGCGTCTCCAGCGTTTGCGGGATATCGGGGTATGATGAAGACAAATTGGTCATCTAGATTGTATGTTAAAACTTCATAGTTTTTTCACACACCGCAGCACGACGAGCTGTTATCGAAGATTCCGATTCCGAGGTGGATCATTGTGAATCTCCTACTAACAGGAAACAAGACGACGAGGATACTGGGCTTTCAAGTTCAGGACGTAATGGAATTCTGTTGTTTACAAATTGTAGTTGAATAATGCTGTCGTTAAATTTAATTTACGCCTTTTATCGCTGTCACAGAATCTCACAGATCGTGTGGGTCGGGACGGGAAGGAGGTAATCGAACACGAGCTTTTGCAAGATCTAGTACTTCAGAGAACCAAGAGAATGGGGAATCAGATTCTGACTCACAAAGCAGCCACTCATCCACAAACGCATCTAACGCAGGTGATAATCAGGAGCTTTCAATTTCGAAAAGTAATGAGAGTCTGTTCTGTTCACAAGTATCAGCTGAAGCGTATCATTTTAACATTGCTTTGGATTTCGGATTGTCGTTCTAGATCTAGACCTGACGTGCAAGGTGGGTTCAAAGTCGGTAAATCGAGGAAGAAATAACGTCAAATTAAACGCTTCGGAGAACCAAGACAATGAAGAAGAATCGGAATCCGAATCGGCGGGTGTTGAATCTTCTCCAGATGGAGACGAAATCGCGGATGATGAAGACCTTTCGAATTCAAAAGATTGTGAGAAAATCGGGGTGTTTTAGAATCTTATCAACATTGAGATGATTGTAACCCCTCGAATGGATGTTGTACAGATTTTATAACCTCTTCTCGAGCAATGAAGATGTGTCCCAAGCAAAGCAAACAAGCTCGAACTAACTCCAATAGTACGAGTTCAAAAGAACAAGAGGATGAAGAACCGGAAATTGACGGATTTCCTTCCGAAGATAACGATAACGATGCTGGATTTTCAAGTTCAGGAAGTACTAGAGGAAGAGGTGGGGTTTCAAGAATTATTCCTTTTTTAACCTCGTTTGACGTTTTTTCGTTTCAAATTATTGTTTTTCAGACACGAGAGATGTTTGTTCGGAATCGAATATTCATCTTCAAAATTCTGCTGGATCTGATACTGTGAATATGTTAAGTTCAGGTGTTGGGAAGATTCAAAATTCATCTGATCAACGAACGACAAACGGGGATGAAGCTGATAAGGGTGAGACCACTGAACTGAATACTCTATTGTCTGAATAGAATGAAAAGTTGTAATGTTGAACTATGAACCACTGTTGCATCTGTATACAGGTAAACATTCAAAACCTTTCGGGAAACGGAATCGCGGGAATGAGTCGATCGGAACCAGAAAGAATCCGCCCAGGAACAGACATGCAAAATATTTCTTCGGCTGAAGCACAGTTGGTGAATTTTCGTGTTTACCTGTACCGACTAGAATTTTCACCATTGAATGACAACAAATTTTGTTTGACGGGAAGTATTTGAGTAAGTGTATATTTACGGTGATGAAATCCAACCATCCTTTAATAGCTACGTTCAACTGTCTATTCCCAATGATTTTTGGACGCGTTGTTCATAGATGTCAGCAATGAGGATTACACAATCAGTGGATGTCAATATGGTTTATGTGCTTATTGATTGTACTGCAGAAGCGGAAGACGTTACAGTTA